>JADRCH010000029.1:4232957-4257420 GCA_019843965.1 Rhynchomys soricoides | reverse complement strand
GAGAGCGAGAGCGAGAGCGAGAGCGAGAGCGAGAGCGAGAGCGAGAGCGAGAGCGAGAGCGAGAGCGAGAGCGAGAGCGAGAGCGAGAGCGAGAGCGAGAGCGAGAGCGAGAGCGAGAGCGAGAGCGACTACTCAGCATAGGCTGTAACTCCAGCACTCAGGAACCTGAGGCAGAATGGGGGTGTGTTTAAGACCAGCCTGGGCTACATAGCAAGACCCTGCCTCAAGAAACGAAAGAGCAACATTAAAAAATGATCTTAGAACGTTTTCTGGGGTTTAAGATCCTACATCAAAGAGTGGACCGGCATGACCAGAGCTAGTGGGAAACTCACAGACTCTGCTTCAGACTTAGAAGGTGAATCTTCATTGTAATGGATGCCCAGACCTTAGTCCAGGAGCACAGATTAGAAAAGCAGGCCGCTGGAAGGTCTGCGGTGATACGGGGCAACACTGCGCGCAGTGGAAACAACCCAGTTAAGATGGATTGGTTCAAAGTCAACAAACAGTGCCGGTGATGGCGGGAAAACCACTTACCATAAAAGCCTGAAACCCGGAGTTCAGTCTCTGGAATTCACATAAAAAGCTTGAGACGGTGGCTTTTATAACCCCAGCACTTCTACAGTGAGATAAAAGGCAAATCTGGAGAATTTCCCAATACCTCTTGAGCCAGCTAGCCTGGAGAACAGCATCAGGCCAGCATTAGCTACACAGAGAGATTCTATCTCTGAGGAAAAGCATTTAAGGAGGTTTCACTGTAGAGCTTTTTCACAAGTGGCTCTCATTACCTAAATGCACCTTGAAAAATGGTGGAAATTTCATTTGGATAGATGAAGTTTGAAAAGCAAGCTGCTTCTATGGAACATAAACGTTAGGCTTGGGATGTGCTTCCGTCGGTAAGTGCTAGCCTGCCCTATGTGTGGCAGGCCCTGAGTTCTGTTCCTGGCACTGCCAAAAATAAAATGAATGTGCATGTCTGTGCATAGTTCGGGGCACATTGGTATTTTGGCACTGATGTAGCCTGTGGTGGTGACTGTTATCTATATAAATCTGCTGAAATCCCTGTGGGGGTTTTGTACACCATTTATCACATTAAAAGCTTAGAGCCTGAAAATCTGCCAACGCTGACGTCATCAAAGACACTGATCTTACAGCATTAGACTGAGAGTCATGCTTGAGAGCCAATAACAATGAACATGAACAAATAATAAAAAACATCTCTGCTGCATGCCACGGTTTAAGAGAAGCTCGCTAAAGGAGCTATTAGCCCTAAGCTGTGGTCCATACAGTAATTGGTTTACACCTGGGCTATAAGAAAAATAAAATAAACCGAAATATTCCTGACTATCCTGTGATACCCAAGGAGTCCACATTTCCATGCTGCACTAAAGAGACATTTTTCAAGGTCAAGGTGAGCTTCACCATATAGATTGTGTTTATATACAAGATATGAGCACTTTTTAAACTGTCTGAAAATACTGGTAATCTGAAAACTATGACTTGCTTAAAATCACACACTCTGTGATGTCTTTTCAATAGTCCCTGTGATCTTCTAATATGAGGAAGTGGTTTTTACCAAGCTAACCACCAGCCTGGAAATACCTAATGATGCCCTGAGACTAGAGGGAATCACTCCAAATTGCTCTAAATTGAACTTCCCATGGTAAGAACAAAGGGTGACACTTAACTGAAGGCCAACAGCCACGAGCCTTGGGGGGTCCAATTTTCCACTCAGGATTCAAGTCTTGGGAACTTCAAGATTTTAAACAACAGTATCTCAATCTGGCATGCAGAATGAGCAACTTGCCTGTTTGCCCAGAGAAAGAACATAGTTGGTGGGTTTGCAATTTCTCTGAGATTCCCTTTCTCTGCTACAAGCTGGAGGCCTCCAGGCTGTATAGGCCAAAACAGGAAAATGTCATCATTATCCAGACTTAGCCCTAGATTTCAACGTGTTCTCTTTGTTCTCAAAACATACATTAGCACTACACGCCAGAACTATCACAGATTGGCTCTCCCGGAGCCCTGCTAACCCCAGGAAAAATCACATTTTATTGGAGGTATTTTTGGGTCTCAAGAAATAGAACTTCATCTAAGCTAGCTTAAGCATTATAACCATTCTTGGGTATTTTAGGGAATTCAAGAGTAGTTTCGTTTTTTTTTTTTTTTTTTTTTTTTTTTTTTTTTGATAAAAAAAGTCAAGCTTTACAGCAGGCAAGAACCAAGAGCGGGAACATTACAGAGGTTTCAGAAGTCATGTTATCACCCCAGCATCTCCTTTGTGTTATTTCTTAGTCCTCATGATGGGAAATGGCAGTCACAGAAATGTCCATCGCTGATGGCTTCTCCAGCCAGGAACACTTGAGCTGCCCTGTGTGCACTTGCCAGCTGTTTTAACCTAGATGGATTACCCGCCACTTCCAGCTTTCATGTTCTTTACATAAAACCAACTCCATTTTTAAAATGACAAATGAGAAGAGACTGTGGTGATAATCTGAACTTTTTGGTCTTTTTCTAAAATAAAGGAGGAATAGAAGAAAGCTGCTGATCCTGATAAACAGCCTTAGAGTCTACATCAACTGGAATCTGCCTTTCCAATGTGAGAAGAGGCCCCCCTGCCACTCCTCGATGTGATGGGGAAGAGTGGGTGTCCAGGCTATGGGCTGTACACAGCTGTATTCTCCTCAGAGTCTCACTGCCATTTCTACAGATGCCACCTCACATGCTGAGCACTTCATGATGAGCCCAGGTTTCCTGAGCTAGGGACCGGGACTCACGGGAGTTTGAACTCTTCACTGGAAGTATTCTACAGCTCACAGATGGACTAAACCTGTGAGTGCATCTTCAGCTATGTCAGAATTAAGCCTATGCATTTGAGATGTTGAAGGAAAGCTGAACTGGCTGTATCTATTCTACAAATGGTCAGTGCCTTCTGTGGCTGTGTTTGATCCATGGCTCTGTGTGTGTCATTGCTGTGTGGTCTCTTGCCTACGTGCAGCTCAGGGCTGTGACAGGGTACCTCATTCCCTTTCATTGAGGACACTTGCTTCACTCTCAGCAAATGAGGACAGCAGTTAAAAATCCTGATGAATCCACACTTTCCCTACAGCCAGAGCTAGAAGCTACAGCAGTATGCTTTTCCAGGGATAACAGAATTAAGGTTAAAAACCTCTGATCATATCTAAGGACAAAAAAGGTAACAAAGGTGCCTAGTGTCGTGTCAAAAGGATTCAGGAGCTGACTTGAAAAGGCACTTGAGGATCGATGCTGCTATACAACTGGAATATCAATTAAATAAGCACAATGACAATCATAGCAAGACACTGATACTATTTTAGTTAATGATTAACATTTTTGACATTTATTTTTATTTTATGTGTGTGGGTGGTTTGCCTGCATGTATGTCTGTGAACCATGCGTATGCCTGGTGCTGGTAGAGGCCAAAGAAAGTATTGATTCCCTAGAATGGAGTTACAGAGGGTTTAAGCTTCCATGTCAGTGCTGGGGATCAAACCGAGGTCCTCTGGATGAGCAGTTAAGTGCTATTAACCGCTGAGCCATCTCTCTGGCCCCATGAATTTTTTTTATATTAAGTTTTAAAAATTACAATAGCTTACTGATCATAATTGAAAGGTCCTAGGGAGCCAATCAATGCTTTAGAAAACTGATTTTTAAAAAAGAATTGGGCGTTTATGTCTCTTTTCCCCATACAAACTATACCACTGGATAATTAAACAGTACATAGAACAATTTATCCTTATAAAAAGGGTGTACATGATAAAAAGTAGGAGGGAGAGTAAGAAAATCATTGCTTTCAATATCTAGTAGATAAATGAACTGAGACAATGCTCCATTGGTGGCTATTGACCCCACATGAGCCTCTCTCTTTTTTTATTAGTTATTTTATTTATTTACATTTCAAATGTCATCCCCCTTCCCAGTTTCCCCTCTACAAATCCCATCCCCCACCCCCCTGCTTCTATGAGGGTCCTCCCCTCCCCACCCACTCCCACCTCCCTGCCCTGGCATTCCCCTACACTGGGGCATCGAGCCTCCACAGGACCAATGGACTCTACTTCTATTGATGCCAGACAAGGCCATCCTCTGCTCCACATGCAGCTGGAGCCATGGGTCCCTCCATGTGTACTCTTTGGTTGGTGGTTTAGTCCCTGGGAGCTCTGGGGGGTCTGGTTGGTTGATATTATTGTTCTTCCTATAGGGTTGCAAACCCCTTCAGCTCCCCCACATGAGCCTCTTCACTATCTACAAGGTAGAAAAACAGGATTTGATCAAGCTTGCTCCAAGTACCCTTTTGTAGGTTTAGTAAAATCTGGACTTGGGCTGCCCCCTGGGCCAAACAACTGTGTTTCCTCCATAGTAACACAATGAAAACGCAACTGTGTTTCCCCCATAGTAACACAATGAAAACGCAACTGTGTTTCCCCCATAGTAACACAATGAAAACGTTGCCAGGCTGAAAATACATGGAGGGTGGCTTTTAGACAAAAGTCACACTTGTCCAACCACCACCAAAACGGAAATGAGTGGTAAAACCCACTGCAGTAGCCTCTTGGGAGCCAGATTGCACCTCCAGGCGGAACCATGTCTGTGTGAACTTCTGAGAACCACAGGCAGTTATCCCCACCAGGATAATTACTTTCCTTCTTGGCTGCTAATCATTTGTCCCGGAGACCTAGAAAGGCCAGGACAGGAGTTGAGGTACATAGTTCATTGGGACCCTTTCAGTGTGCCCTGAAAGAAGAGTTTCCCTCTTAGAATTGTGGAATTGCAGTTCACCGAGCCCCAAAGCACAAGTGCAGGACATGCAAATTCCAGAAGGAAATTGGTATAAGTGGTCAGAAGAGAGACCACCTACATCCTCGCCTGTGCTTTCCATGCCGGTGGATTCCTGCTCCTGGTGCAAAAAATCGTATAAGCTGTCCATCCTCATAAGTCAATTGTTCTCACCAAGGGTCCCAGCTGGGCTGGGCTGACACTTGAGCTCTGCCTTTTAAAAGCCATTCTGAAAGTTATCTTGAGAGAGTACAGTCCAGGATGTAACCAGTAGATGTTATGGCCCTGCCTCAAGGTGAGCAACTTTGTTTTCCCACATTCTCCATGATGTGGTGCTTTGCCACAGATCCAGGAACAATCTATCATGGACTGAAACCTCAAAGCTATGACTCAACATAGCTCTTTTCTATCAGTTGCTTATCTGACAGGAAGCTAAAACACCCAGCCTCAGACTTTATTAATATCCCCACTAGAATGAATGGCATCTCCTTCAGGGTCTATATAATCAATGTTTGGTTAAGCTTCTCAAGAGACTATCCCATGTCTACTGTTAATTGTTCTCAGTAGCTGGCAAGTGGGACACTCATGGTGGCAGCTAGAGGAATCTTGGTAAAGAGGAGAGACTTTGGACTTTTGACTGGGGCTCTTAATTTTGGAATTGCTGAAGCTAGACTACCTGAATCTCACATGATGATAACGGCCAGTAGCCTTTGGAAGTCAGAGGAAGACTATTATACTTTAAGTCTGAAATGTCACCTGTGGGTTCATGTTTTGGGCACTGGTTCCCCAGCTGGTGGCTCTATTTTGGAAGGCTGTGGAACCTCGATGAGGCAAAACATGACTGATTGAAGTTTGACTTTGAAGGTTATACACACCCCTGGTTCTGGCTCCCTGCTTCCTGTCAGCTTCATGTGAGTCTCTACCATATCATCCACATGCCAAGATGAAGCCACTCCTCCGCCATGCCTTCTCCTCTATGGCAGACTGAGATTCTTGGGACTCTGAGCCAAAAGAAATGCTTCCTCCCTTGTCTTGTTTCTGTCAGGTTGTTACTACAGCAAAAAAATAATTAATGGGACACCCAAGTTGCCAAAAGGTTTATTTCCCACCAATTAGAATACACATATAATTCCAAGGCCTCCAGTGTACTAGCCATTCATTAATTGTCAGGTGCAATTCGAAGATGGAAATAATGGAGTGGACTGGGGCAGTGTTCTATAGGGTGCTCACATGGTGGAGAGCTCATTAAACTGTAGTGTGATATAGGCTGGGAGAGTGAGCATGGACCAGGAGCAAACTGCACGTGTATTCTGGGGTCTCTTCCTTGTGGATGTAAACTGTTTCCAATTGCCCTTGTTGATTAGGACTGGAGAGAATGCATGGTGCTAGGTATGGATGTGTGCATCTGTAGCACAGCACTCAGAAGACGAGGCAAGAGGATTAGAAGTTTGAAGTCATCCTCAGCCACATGGTGAGTTTGAGGCCAACCTGGGCTACCTGAGCTCCTATGTCAGAGGTGGGGGGAGCATTTGTCAAATCACTGGCCACATACCACATACCTAAAGCCATGTTAATCTGCATGGGCAAAAATTATATTACATTTAATTCAGAAGCCTCATATGAGGCCCTTCTTGGTGGAATTTGCAGTAGCTTCCTGTCAGTCTTCAGGAATAGTTTTTCTAGGACTTAGATGATGGATTAAACATCTAACAAGGACCAACTCATCTCTAGCTCTCTGATCTTTAAGGGTAATACTAATATTCAACATGCTTCATAGACTAAGTTGTTTTTAGCGTATGATCTTGTCTGTAGTCGAGTCAGGAAAGAGAAAGTAGTTTCAGAAAATTCCACTGGGCCTTCCCTATCACAAAACATCTGACACAATACATGGGTTGTGCCAGCTACCAAATACCTCAATTGCATCATCAAGAACTGGGCAATGGCATGGGACAGGCCCCAGAGCCCGTTCCACAAATCATGATCCAGAGCTTGACCAGGCTCCACGTAGACTATAAGTGTTTCCCTAGTTGGAAGAGGACTGAGGTAACCATGGCACTGTGTCTAATAGCATCTGCCTGGAATGTTTCTATTCCTGTTACCCCATTGCACAGTTACCAAAGTAAATGGTAAATGCATCAATGGGACAGCCCTGGAACAATAATTACCATTTATACTTCTTATGGTGTTGTCCCCCACCCCCAGGAAATCCCCAGCTTCCTCTCCGATCAATGGACTCCAGGATAAAAGATTAACTCAGACCCCAAAAGCTCACCAAGGATCATGACTGGTTGTTTTTTTTTTGGGGGGGGGGGGACAAATAGTTTCATCTCCTTGATCTTCCACTTCAGTATTTTGGGAGCTTAAAGTAAGTAGTATCTCTGTCGCTTGTCCATTTACATTTTCACGCTACCTTTAGTCACCTCACTATGCCCTGCAGGTGGGAGTGCCCAAAACTACATTGTCACAGATCATCGTTGCAATAACTGCTTCCATAAACATCTGAGCTTTGGGAGACCGTTAGCTCAGATGTCTCCAGCGTATCCCTCAACACCTCAACTTCCCAAGCAGGTTCTAAACAGGCTCCTGACCTTGACATAGGCAGGCCTGACTTGGTTATAAGATTTCTCTTCAGAATCTGGTAACTCTGGGGATTACATCATGAGGGTGGTTCTCAGCTTTCTCTGTTTCCATATTTGAGTTGAGAATTCTAAACTGGTGCAGTGGGCTGTTCTGTCTATTCAGTAACTGTATGTGTCTATGCAAAGCATATGGGTGTAACCTTGACAAGGTGACTGATATGGTGTAGGCTGGTTTCATACATCTCCCCAAAGCTCAGATACTACAAGTCCTAACCCTCAGCATGATGTTGTTATGAGGTCAGGCCTTTAGAAGATGATCAAGGCATGAAGGCAGAATTCTCAGGAATTGGTTTAGGTCCTAACAGGAGAGGTCACAGAGCCATCTCTCCTCTTCCCACATGAGACCACAGTGGGAAGACTACTGTCTATGCAGTGGGAAGCATGATTCACCAGACAGAATCTTCCAGTGCCTTGATCTAGAACTTCTGAGGCTCTGGAACATTGGTTTTAACCTTCCTAATGCTGTGACTCTTAAATACAGTTCCTCAGTGGTGACCCTCAACTGTCACATTATTGTCATTGCTACTTCATAACTTTAATGTTGCTACTATTATGAATCATAATATAAATATCTGCTTTCTGGTGGTCGTAGGCGACCCTTGTGAAAGGGGTTGTGACCCACAGGTTGAGAACCACTGCTTTAGCACCCTGAGAAGTAAATGTCTAATGTTTGAGCTGCAGTCTATGTACTTTTATGTGTGTGTATGCATATGTATTTTTATATATTATCTTTTCTATAATCGCCCTAAGGAGCTATGACAGCTGTCTATACTTGGGACAGCTTCTCAGGAGCTGCTGGCCAAGAATATCTGTACACAGCACCCCTGGCCACCCAGAGCAACACATGCCCTCCACAGAAGGGGACTTGAGTGGAGGGGCAGTCCGTAACATCCACCGCAATAGTCCTCCTTCGTCAAACTCATCTTTACCCTCTGGGACATGAAGTAAAATAAAAGACACCTTAAGGCACCTAAAAGCATTTACCAATATACTGCAGAAGTCTTACTACAAAAGTCATTAGTGCATAAACCACACTGGATGTGTGAATCATGAGAGTACACAGGCTTTAGGATGGCCTTGATGCTATGTGGCCATTTCTTAGTCTTTGTGTCTTATTGTCTCCTATGGAATCTCATCTCAAGACCCGAGCACACTTCTATTTAACACTGACCAGAAAGAGAAGCTTCAGAGACCATGGCAACATTCTTCTAACAATATGCTTTTTTTAAATTATTGAAAATATATTTTTTCCCCTTCCTTCTACTTCTCCTGGTTCTTCCCCACCTCCTCTCCCATCTGCATCCACCCCCTTTCTGTCTCTCATTGGAGAACAGGCTTCTATGGACTGGAATAGAACAGAATAGAAAGAATAGAATAACAGAGTAGAATAGAGTAGCGTAGAATGATAAAACAAAACTAACAAGTTGGAATTGGACAAAACAAACAGAAGGAAAAGAGCCCAAGAGAAGGCCTGAGAAACAGAGGCCCATTTGTTCATACACTCAAGAGCCCCATAAAAACACTAAACTGGAAGCCATAATGTATATGCAAAGAACCGGTAGAATCAAAAGATTAAAAGGAAAAAAAACATATATAAGCCAAATGAAAATAAAAGGTAATAAGATAAAATTATTTTTAAAGAATTGAAGAGCCCTGACCCAACATTATAAGACAAGGAATTTCCAAAGATGCTGTCTTAGTTAGGGTTTTATTGCTGTGGAGAGACATCATGACCACAGCAACACTTATAAAGGAAAACATTTAATTGGGGCTGGCATACAGTTTCAGACGTTTAACCCATTATCATCATGGTGGAATACATGGCAGCATGCAGGCAGACATAGTGTAGAGGATGAAGGTAGGAGAGACGGAAGGTTAGAGGGGAAAGGGGGGAGTAGACCTCTTCAGACTACTTCCTGCTCATTTGGGGCCTTGAGTTCCTTGGGACAAGTCCAATTTCATCTTCTCGTCTCTGACAAACCACAGCAACACCAACCGGGAGCAGCAAGGGGAGCAGCAGCCACCACAGACTCTCTCAGGACTTCCCATTTATACCCCCTCCAGAGTCCCCGGAATTAAACTATCTGAAGCTGGCGAAAATCACTCCCCCCCCTCCCACACACACACATCCAGAGCAGGAGACAATCATAGTTAGCAGCTGTGGACAATCTGAAGCGGCCCCATATCTCACACCTGGAATTAAAACAAAAACATATTCATATAACATAACTGGGTTTTTAAAGAAACCAAACTTGTCAGTACAGAGACCATCAAGAGACTTGTCAGGAAAGACACATCAGTTACCCAATCTGTCCAAAGCCTGGTCCCACGGTGGGCAGAAAAGTGTGGCTGCATGTCCCTTGAAATCACATCTTTCTCCCTGTGGAGGAGCAAGGCAGCTGGCGGGGTGAGCTATTCCAGATACTCCAGCAGTCTAAGAGTGCAGTGAATAGGAGAGGGTAGGAGGTGGGCCAGTGTACCCCTCTGGTTAGAGCATCCTTGGCCCCGGAGGGCATGGATACATTTACACAGAGGAATTAGATCATGATGTGATGTCGGGGAGCAATGCTGTTCCCCGAAGAGGTAGGCGTTTGTTTACCTTAGTTTGCCATTACTTCTGAGCAATTGGTCAAGCACAAATGACTGTCATGGTGCGCGTTGGTGTTAAGACCCTCCCTTCCCCCAGCCTAATTGCCTACTTAGGACAGCTTCGCGGTGTGGGTGGGATCTCATTCCCCTCCATGGCACAGATAAGTATGCCAGCTACATTCTACTCAAGCTGTTCACAGACCCCGTCCTGCTCATCTTCCCCAGCACGTGGCTCCTCCCCACTGTCTGTTGTACCAAGTGTTTTCTCAGCTTTGTTCTTATTTCTGTCACTGAAGATCTCAGAAATAAATGTCAATTTCTTTCTAACATTAGGTCCTAGATGAAAATGACCTTCTCACTGTCCTTCATTCCAAAGTTCAGAGATGTTAAAATTTTTAATCATTCTCTCAACCCGGTAATGTCATTATCTGAAGCTATTACTTTCTTGTTTCACAGAATCCTTTATTGTTCCAGTTATAGTATGTATATTTTTTTTGATACTTTATTTGCATTTAAAATATTTCCCCCTTTCCAGATGTCCCCCTTGGAACCTCCCTATCCCTTTCCCCTCTCCCTGCCTCTATGAGGGTCTTCCCTCACCTACTCACTCTTGTCTTCCCTCCTTGGCATTCCCCTATACTGGGGCATCTAACACCCTCAGGCCCAAGGGCCTCTCCTTCCCCTGATGGCCAACAAGACCCTCCTCTGCCACATATATGGCCAGCACCATGGGTCCCTCCATGTGTATTTTCTGGTTGGTGATCCAGTCTCCAGGAGCATCGGGAGGTCAGGCCACTTGACACTGTTGCTCCCTCCATGGAGCTGCAAACTCCCTCAGCTCCTTCAGTCCCTTCTCCAACTCCTCCATCTGGGACCTCATGTTCAGCCCAATGGTTGCTGTGAATTGACTCTTGGGTATTTCGAACTTTTGGGCTAATAACCACTTATCAGTGAGTACATACCGTATTCATTCTTTTGTGACTGAGTTACCTGCGTCAGGATGATATTTTCAGATTCCATCCATTTGCCTGTGAATTTCATTAAGTCATTGTTTTTAATAGCTGAGTAGTATTCCATTGTATAAATGTACCACATTTTCTGTATCCATTCCTCTGTGGAGGCACATCTGGGTTGTTTCTAGTTTCTGGCTATTATAAATATGGCTGCTATGAACATAGTGGAACATGTGTCTTTATTACATGTTGGAGCATCTTCTGGGTATATGCCCAGGAGTGGAATAGCTGGGTCCTCAGGTAGTATTATGTTCATTTTTCTGAGGGTACACCAAACTGATTTCCAAAGAAGTTGTATCGGCTTGCAATCCCACCAGCAGTAGAGGAGGGTTCCTCTTTCTCCACATCCTTACCAGTATCTGCTGTCACCTGAGTTTTTGATCTTAGCCATTCTCACTGGTGTGAGATGGAATCTCAGGATTGTTTTGATTTGCATTTCCCTGATGACTAAGGATGTTGAACATTTCTTTAGGTGCTTCTCGACCCTACGAGTTTCCTCAGTTGAGAATTCTCTGTTTAGCTCTGTTCCCCATTTTTTGATAGGGTTATTTGGATCTCTGGAGTCTAACTTCTTGAGTTCTTTGTATATATTGGATATTAGCCCTCTATCAGACTTAAGATTGGTAAAGATAGTATGTATATTTCTATAACTCATGCATATTTATGACAGGAGTCATTTTGCAGATACAATGCAAAAACATATAAACATGTGAGTAGAAGATTATAGGGTAATGAGTGTAATCTGATAGTTTTAATGTATCATGCATCATTTTGCAATATTGACACATGATATAATGTATATTTTTATAAGTTCTTGGAACATTTAAAAATGTTTGTGACAGCTGCCTGCCTCCACCTGTGGCCAGAGACACCCGCCTGACCCAGGAAGCCTCCAAATACAAGCAGTGCAGAAAGAAAGCTACCTGCCCACTTGTGCTGAGGAGCCAGCAGGAGGAGGGCTCCAGACGCAGGGTCTGAAGAACAGCTAGAAGAGAGAACTGGTCTCCCAGGATTATTGGCATCTGAGCTGGAAGGAAAGACAAGCCACAGTCAGAGAGAGAAAGACCAGCTAACACCAGAGATAACCAGATGGCGAAAGGCAAGGGCAAGAACACAAGGAACAGAAACCAAAACTACTTGGCTTCATCAGAACCCAGCTTTCCCACCACAGCCAGCCCTGGATACCCCAGCACACCAGAAAAGGAAGACTCAGACTTAAAATAACTTATCAAGAGAATGATAGAAGATTTTAAGAAAGAAATAAATAACCCCCTTAAAGAAATACAAGAGAACACAGGTAAACAACTGGAAGCTCTTAAAGAGGACACACAAAAATCCCTTGAAGAATTACAGGAAAACACAATCAAACGGGCAGAAATACAGGAAAACACAATCAAACAAATGAACAAAACCATTCAGGAATTAAAAACAGAAATAGAAACAATAAAGAAATCACAAAGGGAGACAACCCTGGAATGAGAGATCATAGGAAAGAAATCAGGAGTCATAGATGCAAGCATCACCAACAGAATACAAGAGATGGAAGAGAGAATCTCAGGTGTGGAAGATACCATAGAAAACATGGACACAACAGTCAAAGAAAACACAAAATGCAAAAAGCTCATAACCCAAAACATCCAAGATATCCAGGATGCAATGAGAAGACAGAACCTGAGGATAATAGGCATAGAAGTGAGTGAAGACTCCCAACTTAAAAGGACCAGTAAATATCTTCAACAAAATTATAGAAGAAAACTTCCCTAACCTAAAGAAACAGATGAACATAAATATACAAGAAGCCTACAGAACTCCAAATAGACTGGACCAGAAGAGAAATTCCTCCTGTCACATTATAGTCAAAACACCAAATACACAAAACAAGGACAGAATATTAAAAGCAGTAAGGGAAAGGGGGCAAGTAACATATAAAGGCAGACCTATCAGAATTACACCAGACTTCTCACCAGAGACTATGAAAGCTAGAAGATCCTGGGCAGAGCTCATACAGACTCTAAAACAACATGAATGCCAGCCTAGGCTGCTATACCCAGCAAAACTCTCAATAATCATAGAGGGTGAAACCAAAATATTCTACGACAAATCCAAATTTGCACAGTATGTTTCCACAAACCCAGCCCTACAAAGAATAATACACGGAAAATGCTAACTCAAGGAGGGAAACTACATGGAAGAAAAAGAAAGAAAGTAATCTTTCAACAAACTTGAAAGAAGATAGCCACACACACAATATAAACAACATCAAAAATAACAGGAAATAACAATCACTATTCTTTAATATCTTTTAACATCAATGGTCTCAACTCCCCAATAAAAAGACATAGACTGACAGACTGGATCCATAAACAGGACCCAGTATTTTGCTGCATCCAGGAAATGCACCTCTGTGTTAAAGACAAACACTACCTCAGAGTAAAGGGTTGGAAAACAATTTTCCAAGCAAATGGCCCCAAGAAACAGGCTGGAGTAGCCATTCTAATATCGAATAAAATTGACTTTCAACCAAAATTCATCAAAAAGGATGAGGAAGGACACGTCTTACTCATCAAAGGAAAAATCTACCAAGAAGAACTCTCAATTCTGAACATCTATGCCCCGAATGCAAGAGTTCCCACTTTCATAAAAGAAACTCTACTAAAGCTCAAAGCACACATTGCACCTCACACAATAATAGTGGGAGACTTCAACACCCCACTATCAACAATGGACAGATCTTGGAAACATAAACTAAACAGAGACACAGTGAAACTAACAGATGCTATGAACCAAATGGGTTTAACAGATATCTATAGAACATTTCATCCTGCATCAAAAGAATATACCTTCTTCGCAGCACCTCATGGTACCTTCTCCAAAATTGATCATATAATTGGTCACAAAACAAACCTCAACAGATATAAGAGAATTGAAATAATCCCGTGTCTCCTATCAGATCACTATGGATTAAGGTTGGTCTTCACTGGCAAAAACAACAACAGAAAGCCCACATACACATGGAAGCAAAACAATGCTCTGCTTAATGATAACTTGGTCAAGGAAGAAATAAAGAAGGAAATTAAAGACTTCCTAGAATTCAATGAAAATGAAAATACAACTTACCCTAACCTATGGGACACATTGAAAGCAGTGTTAAGAGGAAAACTGATAGCTCTGAATGCCTCCAAAAAAAACTGGAGAGAGCATATACTAACAGCTTAACAGCACATCTGAAAGTTCTGGAACAAAAAGAAGCTAATACACTCAAGAGGAGTAGAAGGCAGGAAATAATCAAATTAAGGGCTGAAATCAACCAAGTGGAAACTAAAAGAACTATACAAAGAATCAACAAAACCAAGAGCTAGTTCTTTGAGAAAATCAACAAGATAGATAAACCCTTAGCCAAACTAACCAGAGGGCTCAGAGACAGTATCCAAATTAACAAAATTAGAAATGAAAACAGAGATATAACAACAGACTCTGAGGAAATTAAAAAAATCATCAGATCCTACTACAAAAGCCTATATGCAACAAAATTGGAAAGTCTGGAAGAAATGGACAAGTTTCTAGACAGATACCAATTACCAAAGTTAAATCAGGATCAGATAAACCATCTAAACCGCCCCATAACCCCTAAAGAAATAGAGGCAGTCATTAAAAGTCTCCCAACCAAAAAAAGCCCAGGACCAGATGGCTTCAGTGCAGAATTCTATCAGACCTTCAAAGAAGACCTAATACCAATACTCTTCAAGCTATTCCATAAAATAGAAACAGAAGGAACACTACCCAATTCATTCTATGAGGCCACAGTCACACTAATACCAAAGCCCCACAAAGACCCAACAAAGAAAGAAAACTTCAGACCAATTTTCCTTATGAATATCGATGCAAAAATACTCAATAAAATTCTTGCAAACCGAATCCAAGAACACATCAACACAATCATTCATCATGATCAAGTAGGCTTCATCTCAGGGATGCAGGGATGGTTCAATATCCGGAAATCCATTAATGTAATCCACTACATTAACAAACTCAAAGAAAAAAACCACATGGTCATTTCGTTAAATGCTGAAAAAGCATCTCTTCATGATAAAAGTCTTGGAAAGATCAGTAATTCAAGGAGCATATCTAAACATAGTAAAAGCAATATACAGCAAACCAGTGGCCAACATCAAACTAAGTGGAGAGAAACTCAGAAGCAATCCCGCTAAAATCAGGGACTAGACAAGGCTGCCCTCTCTCTCCCTACCTATTCAATATAGTACTTGAAGTTCTAGCTAGAGCAGTCAGGCAACAAAAGGAAATCAAAGGGATACAAATTGGAAAGGAAGAAATCAAAATATCACTATTTGCAGATGATATGATGGTATACTTAAGTGACCCGAAAAACTCCACCAGAGATCTGCTACAGCTGATAAACAACTTCAGCAAAGTGGCTGGATACAAAATTAACTCAAGCAAACCAGTAGCCTTCCTATACTCGAAGGATAAACAGGCTGAGAAAGAAATTAGGGAAATGACACCTTCACAATTGTCACAAACAATATAAAATATCTTGGTATGACTCTAACCAAACAAGTGAAAGATCTGTATGACAAGAACTTCAAGTCTCTGAAGAAAGAAATTGAAGACCTCAGAAGATGGAAAGATCTCCCATGCTCATGGATTGGCAGGATTAACATACTTAAAATGGTTATCCTGCTGAAAGCAATATACAGATTCAATGCTATCCCCATCAAAATCCCAACTCAATTGTTTATAGACCTAGAAAGAGCAATTCTCAAATTCATATGGAATAACAAAAAACCCAGGATAGCAAAAACTATCCTCAACAATAAAAGGTCTTCTGGGGGAATCAGCCTCTCTGACCTCAAGCTGTACTACAGGGCAGTAGTGATAAAAACTGCATGGTATTGGTACAGTGACAGGCAGGTAGATCAATGGAATAGAATCAAAGACCCAGAATTGAACCCACACACTTATGGTCACTTGATCTTCCACAAAGAAGCTAAAACCATACAGTGGAAAAAAACCAGCATCTTCAACAAATGGTGCTGGATCAACTGGCGGTCTACATATAGAAGATTGTGAATTGATCCATTCCTATCTCCCTGTACAAAGCTCAAGTCCAAGTGGATCAAGGACCTTCACATAAAACCAGATACACTGAATCTAATTGAAGAGAAAGTGGGGAAGAATCTCGAACACTTGGGCACAGGGGAATTGTTCCTGAACAGAACACCAATGGCTTGTGCTCTAAGATCAAGAATTGACCGATGGGACCTCATAAAATTACAAAGCTTCTGTAAGGCAAAGGACACTGTGAATAGTGCAAAACGGCAACCTACAGATTGGGAAAAGATCTTTACCAATCCTACATCTGATAGAGGGCTAATATCCAATGTATACAAAGAACTCAAGAAGCTAGATGCCAGAGATCCAAATAACCCTATCAAAAGATGGGGAAATGAGCTAAACAGTGAATTCTCAACTGAGGAAACTCAAATGGCCGAGAAGCACCTAAAGAAATGTTCAGCATCCTTAGTCATCAGGGAAATGCAAATCAAAACAACCCTGAGATTTCACCTCACACCAGTCAGAATGGCTAAGATCAAAAACTCAGGTGATAGCAGATGTTGGCGAGGATGTGGAGAAAGAGGAACACTCCTCCGTTGCTGGTGGGAATGCAAGATGATACAACCTCTCTGGAAATCAGTTTGGTGGACCCTCAGAAAAATGAACATAATACTACCTGTGGACCCAGCTATTCCACTCCTGGGCATATACCCAGAAGATGCTCCAACATGTAATAAAGACACATGTTCTACTATGTTCATAGCAGCCATATTTATAATAGCCAAAAGCTGGAAACAACCCAGATGTGCCTCCACAGAGGAATGGATACAGGAAATGTGGTACATTTACACAATGGAATACTACTCAGCTATTAAAAACAATGACCTCATGAAATTCTCAGACAAATGGATGGATCTCGAAAATATCATCCTGAGTCAGGTAACGCAGTCACAAAAGAATAAACATGGTATATACTCACTGTTAAGAGGTTATTAGCCCAAAAGTTTGAAATACCCAAGAGTCACTTCACAGCAACAGTAGTTCTGGGTGTGACATCCCAAATGGAGGGCTTGGAGAAAGGACTGAAGGAGCTGAGGGAGTGTGCAGGCCCAGGGAGGTAGCAACAGTGGCAACTGGCCTGACCTCCAGATATTTCTGGAGACCGATCCACCAACTAAAGAATACACATGGAGAGACCCATGGTGCTGGCCACAAATGCAGCAGAGGAGGGTCTTGTTATCCATCAGGGGGAGGAGAGGCCCTTGGGCCTGAGGGTATTAGATCCCCCAGTATAGGAGAATGACAAGGAGGAAAGACGAGAGTGAGTGGGTGGGTGGGAGGGCGGGTTGGAGAATATACCCATATTGGCAGGGGGAAGGCGGGGGGAATGGGGAGGTTTCAAAGGGGAGATCTGAAACATCTGAAATGTAAATAAAATATGAAAAAAAATGTTTCTGACATTGCACTTCAAGTTGTTTAATGTGTTTATTAGTTCTATGTTTCAGAGTAGAGAGCTGATATTCTGTATTTGAGAAAATATTCTTTACCCTCAATTGGCCTATTTTTTTAATCCTATGTTGAGATGTTAATTTGGAAGAGTTTTCTAATCCTAGTTTTTAATTCTATTTTGAGATGTTAATTTGAAGGAGTGCTTATAGATAACAAATGTCAGGAACTACAAATCAACAGGTTTTTACTACAGACTTCCCAAAGTCTTTAAGGTAGTAAAATGTATTTTGGAAGGAGGCCCTATTCAAATATTTTTACTCAAATACCTATTTACATGATGTCAAATGATACTCAATGAGATATAGAGTTTAGGGAAGACTATCCTGTACCTAGACATTTTATATTCTAACTGAGGAATATGCTAAAATTAATTTTCAATGGGGAAAGACAGAGAGTATTTACAAGCTTAGATTTTTCAAAACCTACTTTAATAAGGGTTCTTAAATGCTTCAACCTCCCTTATAGCTCAGTGACCAAAGGTAGAGGAGGGAGATGGTTAATAGGATAAGGGGGACATGGAGCTGTTTAGAAGTGGTTTTGGAGGAAAATTCCAATCTTCATTGTCAGCAGTCCAGTCTACTAGCAAAACACCAAACATGAATCAGTAGCAGAGGCTCGATCCAGAAGAACCCACAAGGCTCTGCCAATTGGCATGAGTCCTCAGAAGCAACAAGAAGAAGCTGGAACACCACCAGAAGTTCTTTGGTGCGTTTCTCTCTATGAGTCATGATAAGTGAAGAGCAGTGGAGGAAGCAAGGAAAACCAATGCCAGAGTGTCAGCAGCAAAGACCAGCCCCAGTGAAGACCAAGGAAGACCACAAAGAGTGCCAAGGTGAACCAATGCAAGAGCTTGCCCACTGTCTGTTGGGTTATACTTTTACTCTTTCCAAATATCAAATGTCCTCACAAGTGTCCACTCCAGCAAAACACACTCCCTTTCACGAGAGAGCTTCCAGAAAAACACTATGTGTCTGTTCTCAGCAAAGCATCCTCTCACATGTCTGTTTCAACAAAAGGTATGCATTTTAAATTTATCTGCTAGCCTTTCTTTGTTAGGTTCTCACCCCTCACATGTCTCTGGAAAGTACTGCTCCTAAGACAGTTGTATCAGCACCTGAAGTAAAGCAGTGATGTGTGGGAATAGAGAGCAAACATGAGAGACTGCTTTAACCAAGTTCTTTTGATGCTAAAAGTGATGTACAAGGTAAGATAGGGGATGACTCAGTCAGTAAAGTGTTTGCCTAAGTTTGTTTAGGTGTAACTCAGGATTGAATAACCTTTCATCTAAGGGTGGGACCTTTTAAGACTCAACAGGTTGTATTTATACATATATGTGTGTACATTGTGGTGGTTTGAATATGCTTGGTCCATGGGAAGTGGCACTGTTAGGAGGTGTGGCAATGTCAGAGGAAGTATGTCACTATGTAGGCAGGTTTTGAGGCCTCATGTGTTCAAGCTCTTCCCAGTGAAGAAGAGATCCTCCTCCTGGCTGCTTGCAGAGGACAGTCTCTTGCTGCTACTTTGGTTCAAAATGTAGAATTCTTGGCTTCTCCAGCACCTTGTCTGCCAGGATGCTGCCATGCTTCCCACCATGATGATAATGGACTGAACTTCTGAAACTGTAAGCCAGCCCCAATTAAATGTTTTCTTTATAAGAGTGTCATGCTCACAGTGTCTCTTCACAGCAATAAAACACAAACTAAGGTGTGTGTGTGTGTGTGTGTGTGTGTGTGTGTAGAAATGTATATGTAGCACTATTTAAAGAACAAGAGGGAATGAGTGAGCCATGGGAGAAGCTGGGTGTAGGGGAGATGATGCAAATACTGTAATCATATATGAGATTCTTAAAAATAAATATTTTTTAAAAGCAGATACATTGGTGCATGCCTTTAACCCTATAACTGGAAAGATGGAGACAGAGAAGTTTTGGGGCTCACTGCCCAGTTAATATAGTCAAGTTGGTAAAATCCACATTCAGTGAAAAATCTGGTTCAAAATATAGGCTGAAAAGCAATAGGGGAAGAAACCCAAGATTAGCCTCTAGCCTCAATATACACATGCATATACATACACAGGCATGTGAGCATGCACCTGTGCACACACACAGTATCATAAGTAAATATTTTATTTACTTATTTATTTAGGCTTTTTGAGACAAGGTCTCACTATATATATACCCCTGGCTGTCCTAGAACTATGCAGACCAGGATGGCCTCAAACAGTGCTAGAATTGTCCCACTACAACAGATTCATAAATACCTTTTATTTACAGAAAAAAAATATGAGTATTTTCTTCTCTCAGAAATTTGCTAATTAGTGAACATTATCATAAAACAATTTTAAAGGCTGCTAAATAGGTTTGGAGCAATGGCTAGGTAGTCAACCGGATGCATTTCATTTCACAAGCCTTCATGTGATCCAGCTTTGTTCTTGCTTGCTGTTTCTTTGGTGCTTACACGTTGCACACACAGTCCTGAGACCTCAGAAGAGCTGGTATCCAGCTCCTTATTCACCTCTTGAGAAGTTCCAGAGCAGCTGAAATTTGGGGGAAAAGAAGTGAGATGGCTCCTCAGACTGTTGGCAGCCACTCACTGTGTGACTTCATTCCTATATACAGTTCTCTTTTGTTCAGTCACTCAACAAATAATAGAGATATCATTTGAATAATGTCCAAATCAAGGGACTTAAGGGCGCATCCAGGGGAATCCAAATCAGAAGGGGAAGATGCATGACAGGGGAGTGGTCCTGTTGTCCTGGGCAAGGATTACAACAAGGGCTGCCTGGAGGAGGCCCTGGGCTAAGACCTCCAGGTTGCCTAGCAGACAAAGCACAGCCTATGCAGTCACAGGGTTGGGTGTGTCAAGAGACCCTCCCAAGATGGACTCAGTAAGGGAGTAAACTGGGTATGTCACTCAAGGAGCCTGGATTACAAACGATTCTAGAATTGTAGAGGTGGGCCAGGCATGTGGCTTGCTTTTGATTCCATCATTGGCTACACAATGAGTTCAACGCCAATCTGGAATACATGAACCGTTCTCTGAAAAACCCACACAAATTCCTGTAGATGGGTAGCTTAGGCAGAATGAGATAGCAACATACTTCTGGGCATCCTCTTCCACTGCATGACTGTCTTCTACAGTTACTTACAGCTTAAACCATGATATACCCACACTGTCCCTTAAATCACTTATTTTTCTTAACTCACTTTATGTTATAAGAAAACTTTATCTTGGCCTGGAGATATGACTCTTTGGATAAAGGGGCTTGCAGCCAAACCTGATGACCAGAGTTCAATCCCCAGAATGCACATGGTGGAACTGAGTCCGGTAAGTTGTCTTCCGACTGCTGCGTGCACACTGTTGCATGCATTGCTGCGTGCACACTGTTGCATGCACTGCTGCATGCACTGCTGCATGCACACTGTTGCATGCATGTACCCTTGCAAATACACACAAAAGAACAAATGTAATTTTTTTATTTTTTAGAAAGAAAACTTTATCTCATTGCTATAAAAGTTATCTCATCACTTGCCATAAACAGAAAGTAAAATTTTAAAATATGCATAACAAATATAAAAGAATAGAATCTCCTGTGTGCATATGTATGTACTATAAAATCTCAACAAGTTAGAAAAATAAACAAACACATCTACAGCCATAGTGAAAGATCTTGGCACACTTCTCTGAATAGTCAATAAATCAAACCAGTTTGAAAGCAGTAATACCACAAGTTAAGACACAGGCAAGTCTCAGCATCTCCAAGAATCTAGCTACTCACTATGTAGCCTGACTACAATGTAATGAAGTTTAGAATGAATAATGAGAGGTTGAGGATCTGGCTAAGGGGTGAGAGCGCCTGCAGTGCCAGCAAGAGGAGCTGAGTTGGAGTTCCCAGAAGCCACATACAAGCAGGACATGGTCGTGCACTCCTGCAACCCCAGCATTGTGAGGGAGATGGAGACAGACAGACCCCAGGAGCTTGCTGGCCTGCTAATGAACATGTCAAACTTCTGACTCAGTGAGAGATCGTGTCTGAAAAACTAGCATGGGTGGGTGAGCAGAATGGCTCAGCGGGTAAAGCCACTTGCCTCAAGCTTCAGTTACACCCTTGTTCAGATCTTACATGAAAGGAGAGAGCTCCCAAAAGTTGTTCTCTGACCTGCACATGCACACTATGGCTTGCACTCACACACACGTATATATCAGATAAATAAATGTAAGATAATCAAATAGAGAGCTCTAAAGGAGCATACCTCACATCTGCTTTCTGACTCACTTGCACAAACACAGGCATGTATACCACACACCCGCACACTACTCACACACACCCTAAAATATAATGAAATATAATCCTTTAAAAATTTAGAAAAAAATTAAATTTTTAAATACTTTGCTGGCTAAAGATAATCTTCTGATGAAGATGAGAGCTCAAAACTGAACGTGAATGTATCAATATTTATAAGATAGTATGTAAATGTAACTTTTATTCTGCTAATTGTCATCTCTAAAGCTCACTTTCTCAGTCTGCTAACCTAGGCCTAGCTTCCGTACAATCTTATCTAGCCCTGTGAGACTCACTTCTGAATAAGCTCACCCTTTCTTGTTCTTTCTAGGCTCTGGCTGGCTGGTTCAACTCAGCTGTTCTGTCTTAAAGCTGACTGATTCAATATGGCATCTCTCTTGGTCTTGACTTAATTGCTCTGCTTGGACTCAAACTAATTCTTGCAATCTGTTCTAATCTCTGGGTCTTTCTCATTCTCTGACTAGTCCTACCTTCACCTGGGTCTAGCTTGTTCCCTCTTTGTAACCTGTCTCTCTATAACTGCTATCTCTCTGTGTATGTCTCTGTCTCTGTCTCTGTCTCTGTCTCTCTCTCTCTCTCTCCCCTGCTCTTTTTAAGTAGTTCCCTTTCCTCTCTCTTCTCTTGAGATTTGGGCATATCCTATTCTATTAAAATTTTCTCTGATTCGCCACTTGGTCTGCCACTTAATTAGATATCACTTTCAAACATAGGTGCTTCCTTCTACAAAACTAACTTTACCTTCATTGTTTAGAATTAAAGGTGTATACTAAGGACATGTCTGTATTCCAACCAGAGGAATTAAAGGTGTGTGCTAAGGCTGAGCCACACCACAACTAGAAACAGGCTTTTTCCAAAAAACAACACAATCTTGGGGTTCACAGTATGAACAAATATCCTGCAAAAAAAATAGTGCTACAGTTGTGCTTATAAAGAAATGCAGGGTTCAGTAAATGTATGGGGAACAAAAAACTCTTGAAAAGTCACTTGGCAGCTAAGCTCCAAGTCTCTTAGCTGCATCTCCTAATTGGCTTCTTTCCTCAGCTGTCTTACACCACAGGCCTGACTTGGTTCTCATCTGCCTTCTCTCCAGTCTTTCAGAATCAGGTGGTTCCTGGCCAAGAAACAAAAGCAGTAGCATCCTATCCCCCAGTTGATTCAGATGAAGGAAACTGGTAACAAAATCAGGTACAACTCCATGAAAAGACAGTGTGGGAGAAGGAAACTGGGTCTGTAAGGGGTCACACAGTGGCATGAATGAAGCTTTAGGCTGAATTGTAGTCATCTATCCTACCAGACAGAGCTGAGCATTAGCCTCTGGAGACTTGCTCTGGTTTAAATTAGGGGTCTGATTTGCTAATATCTGTTCTATGTGAGCTAATTGGTTTTTTCAGTAATAAAATGTAGAAGAAGAAGAAGAAGAAGAAGAAGAAGAAGAAGAAGAGGAGGAGGAGGAGGAGGAGGAGGAGGAGGAGGAGGAGAACAAGAACAAGAACAAGAACAAGAAGAACAAGAAGAACAAGAAGAAGAAGAAAGTCACTGAGCTAATAACCTAAGAATACAAAAGAAAAAAGAGAATAAAAATATCAAAAAAGTTAAAAGCTAATGAGACAGAAAATGAAGAAACTACCAAAACTCAAAGAAATGAATGTCAAATTATTCAAAAGTCAATACAAATGACAGATTTCTTACTAAAGGAATTGTGCCACCCAGATGGGGGAGGGGCATGTCCCGTGGGAAAGAGAAGACATACTTAGAAGGAGAGAAGTGAAAATGAAGACTTTATACCAATAACATTGAGAATTAAGCAAAATGAATAACTTTCTGGAAAAACAAACCATAAACTGCTAAAAAGAAGGAAAATCATTAGTGGACCCAGAATGATATTATTTTAATCAATATGAGACATACTCGGCCACGCACAAATTCATCACTGAACACTATGAACAATCAATTAGACCAAGTAATTCTTTTAAAGATGTATTGTAACAGCAAAAATATATCTAAGCCATTTAAGAATAAATCTAACAAAAGGTATACAAGGGAGAGATATAAAACCTTAATAAAGGAGATAAAGAAGAGCTGTGTAATATACACCCTGCTCAGTAAAACAGACTCGGAGCATAAAAATGATGATCCTCCCCAAATCATTCTATAAATTCAATGCTCTTCTAATCAAAATCCTAAAAGAACATTTCACATAACTTGACAAGGTGATCTTCAAGTGGAAGTAGTGAAGAGTAAAGAATAGGCAGATATTTAAAATTTAATATCATTATTAGCATTAGGCAGTGGTATATTTGTTGTTATTTTGTTTTGTTTTGTTTCTGAGTTAGTCTCACTGTACAACCTAGGCTAACCTGAAACTCGCAGGAATCCTCCTGCATCTGCCTCCCGAGTACTGGGATTACAGGTGTAAGCTACCACACTTGGCTTGAATGTTTTAAGTATTAAGGGTAGAGCCATCCTTTAAGAAAGATAGATATAGATGATGTAGATATAGATATAGATATAGATATAGATATAGATATAGATATAGATATAGATATA
>JADRCH010000029.1:4192165-4232947 GCA_019843965.1 Rhynchomys soricoides | reverse complement strand
ATATAGATATAGATATAGATATAGATATAGATATAGATATAGATATAAGAGATAAGGACAAAGAAACCATCCTAAAAATAGCCCAACATATGGAGAACATTGGCATCTGTATAAAATAGCACCACAGTCAGGAAAATAATTCAGAGCCAACAGGCCACATTCCTAGATCATGCCTCCTTCCCTAAAACTTAGAGGCACAAGTAAAACTCTTGGGCAAAAACATAGCCTATTTTATAATCGTAATAGGGAAAGATTCTCAAATGTAAAACCAAAACACAGTCCAAAAGGAAGATGCTGGGTTTGATGGTATTAAAATAAATTCAGTGCTCTGGATGTAGCTCAGTAGTAGACTGTCTCACAAGCATTTACAAAGGTTCAGGTGTGCTCAGTGGTTGAATCATGCTTAGTATGAACAAGACCCTAGGTTCAATCCCCAACACCAGAGACTAGAAAACATGTTTGTTCTTCATATATAATGGACACAAGGTATTATGTATTCCAGAACATGCACAGAAGCTGTACAACTTATTAATAAAAATATAAATAATCAAAAATAGAATAGAGCTAGATATGGCAGTGTTTGCCTGCAATCCAGTATTTAGGAAGCTGAGGCAAGCTGTGAGTTCAAGGCCAGCCTGAGGCAGCTAGAGAGACCTTGTTTCACAAATACATATACAAAACCAAATAGATAAATATGATAAACAAAAGAAAATATACTCGACCTCTCCTGTTTTAGTTAGAGTTCTATTGCTGTGAAGAGACACCATGACCACGGCAACTGTTATAAAGAAAAACATTTCACTGGGGCTGGCTTACAGTTTCAGAGATTCGATCCATTATCATCATTGTGAGAAGCATAGCTGTAGCCCTAGATTTTTCTCTAAATCTACTTTATTTAGGGCTCTTAAATGCTTCAACCTCCCTTCTAGCCCACCAACCAGAGGTAGCCAAGAAAGGAGGTTTATAGGAAAACGGGTTTGTAGACCTGTTTAGAAGAAGTTCTTTGGGGCAATTCCAATCTTCATTGTCAGGATATTAGCAGTCCAGTCCAAAAGCAAATACCAAACATGAATCAGTAGCAATGACTGGATCCAGCAAAAACCCCAAGGCTCCACTGAACTGGCACAAGTCAGCAGGAACAGCAAGAATCAGTCAGAATACCACGAAAGGTTCTTTGGTGCGTTTCTCTCTGTGAAGTGAAGATCAAGAAGGGTTGCAAGGTGTAGCAATGCAAGAGTGTCCTCTCATGGCAGTGGGAGATTTGAGCCTATGGAGGACAAACCTATTCAAGCCACCACATCTCCTAAACTAAAAGACTCAGGAATTTAACCTATGATTAAGTGCCATTTGTCAGATTAACAGTATTAATATATTGGGTGTGTTGGCCTAGAGGTAGAACAAGAAAATCCTATGTCTTTGGACATAGCCCCAAAATATGGCACCATAGTATACTGTCTTTTTAACTGAAGGTAGCTTGGGGGAAAAGAACAAAAACAAAAATCAAACAACAACAACAACAACAATAACAACAAACAAACAAACAAACAAAAAACCAGAAACCAAGTTCTCTGACCTCTCTCTTCTTTTCTCACTGGAAATATGGTCATAGAAGAATTCTGTGGCCTCCCATCCATGAACATAGGTCAGAAGACGCTCACATCAGAGGACTTTGTCATCTTCCCAGCAGCTAAGAGGAACCTGAGCAAAGGCCTGCTAGATCCCCAGTTCTCACCAAACTGTCTCTCTTTCCCTCAGCCCCACTCCTACACAATTGCTTATAAAAATGGCTTCTCCTGATTTGTTGGGTCTTCATATCTGAAAACTACTACATCAGGTAAAGCTTAAATAAATGTGTTATGCTTTTCTGTTGATGAAAGTCCTCTGCCATAGTGGTCTCAGCCAGGATCCCCCTTCTCGCCTATTTGTCCATTTTTTTCTCCTGGAGAACAGGACAAATACAGTGGTGTATTCATGTACTTGACCATAACCAATATATTAGTATCAGTTATTTACCAGTCATGAAGGCTGGTGCTGAAATCCCAGCATTCAGAAGACTAGAGCAGAATGATAACAGTGAATTCATGGCTAATTTATGTAGCAATTTCAAGTCAGCCAGGGTTACATAGTAAGACTCTGTCTCAAAAAAAAGTAAGAAAGGCCAGCAATTTGGTTCAATAGACAAAGGTGCTTTCAGCCAAGCTAGACAGCCTGAGTTCACTCCCACATGGTGGAAGGAGAGGAATCCCTCAAAGGTTGTCCCGTGACCACAATACAAGTGCCATGGCATAAGCAGCCACACAGCCACACATACACACATATAAACACTCATAATAAGTAAATAAACAAATGTACCTCTATGTATTTCAACACAAATGAATCTCAGGCAGTTTTTGAGTTCTTTTTAAAAAGCAAGTTGCACTTTTCAACATGACAATTATTTAAAACTTAAAATCCTTAGCACATGTGCTAAATTATATAATAATTTGTATAATAATGATGAATATTATCTTATAGCTAGTAGAAAGATTTAAATATGGGGGCTGGAGAGAGGTCTCAGGGGATAAGAAAACTCGCTGCTCTTGCAAAGGACCTGTGTAGTGAGAATTTGGGTTTCTTTAAAATCATAGAAATGTTATGGGAATATGTTTTTGTTTTAATCCCACATGTGAGATATGTGGCTGCTTCAGGCAGTCCACAGCAGCTGATTGTGATTTGCCCCATGCTTTGGCACAGGCTTGAGTTTGCTTGCTATAGATAGTTTTTGCAAGTGTATGACATTTGGAATTCTGGGAACTCTTGAGAGGGTATATAAATGTAAGAGCCCCTATAGGCTGTGGTGGCTGCTGCTGTTCCTTCTCCTCCTCCTCCTCCTCCTCCTTCTCCTCCTCCTCTTCCCCCTCCTTCTCTTCCTCTTCTTTCTGCTGCTGCTGCTTCTGCTGCTGTTTGCTATTTGTAGATTCCTGGTTGCTGGTTACTAGTTGGAGATAACCTGATGACAAAAATCAAAATTGCCCCAAGGAACCCAATGCTCCTAATCAGCAGAGAGTAATCTAACAGTATCGATACCCCCTTTCTCCTCTAGTCTACCTTCTCTTCTATCTAGTGTTGGGGGGGGGTGTTAAAAGGGATACAGATGGAGAAGGGTGGTAGAAATAGGGACCCATAAAGTAGCTGAAAGTCTGACTACAGACCTGGGTTCCATTCCCAGCACCCACATGGCAACTCAAACCCTTCTGTAACCCCAGCTCCAGAGGATCCAATGCCTTGTTCTGACCTCATGTACACATACAGACATGCAGACAAAACACTCATTCACATACAGTTAAAACAAATGTGATTTTCTAAAGATTTAACCAGGGCTCCAGAGCTGGAAAGCTAATGTCTGCAACAGCCCAGAGAGATGGCACTCTGGACGGTGGTGAGGTCACAGTGCCCGTGAATGCATTAGTGTTGCAATCACAGGGCTAGTGTCAGTATATGGTTTGTTCTAAGTTCATCCTCCTTACCTCTTCCTTCATCCGACTCTCTTATCATCTCACCGGTCACAAGAGATTGTGACCTTGGACCTCCCAGCTTCCAAACTATGGGAAATAAACCCCTCTTCTTTATAAGCTACCTGGCCTCTGGTAATTCCCTACAGGGCACAAAGCAGACTAAGATATCTAGAATCTCTTTATAATCCAAAAGTTGTTCTTGGTCTTTATGCAAATTCCATTAATGTGTCACCTGTCTGCAGCCTGTGTTTCTCATGAGTGTAGATTTCTTCCACAAGCTTTCAACAGAAAGACAGCGGTTATGTTCTTTACCAAGCCCTCAATTTCTCTCCTGCTTACAACCTTCACACCAAGTTTAGCTTTTCCTTCCCGTGTCGCCTTCACCATGTGAAGTAGCAGTGCTTCCTCTTTGAGTGTCATTTCATTAAGTTTCTAAAGCAGTGAATCTACATCCCGAAATTAACCCGTGTCTGGGGGGAGTATAAATGGCTCATCAATGCATAATGTACTTTGTCAAAGAAAAAAATCCTTCCATGTAATATATATATATTTCCTCCTTGTTGTGCTTGGGGGCATCAATTAATGTCAGAAGTCTGACAGTCCCTGAACGTGTCCCTTCGACTATGGATGCTGGTGTGACATTGCCTGACTTCCAGGCGGTGTTTGGTGCTAGTGACTTGCTCCTCTTGCCCTTGAATTTGATGGCGTTCTGATGCTTTCTTTGTGCTCCCTTGCCTTACTAGGGACACAGTCTAACCATAGTGCAACCTCAGCAGGCACCCACTGAACCCACTGAAATCTCCCCCCCACACACACTTTTTTTCTTCTCTATCCTTCTCTTCCGCTTAAAAATTTTCTAAGACTTGGGGTAGGGGAAGTAAAGCGACAAACTGATAGAACAGTTCGGAGAGAAATTGTGAACAGAGGCTCATGAGGGCACACAGGAGGCATTTCTTGGCGCTAGAGGCATCACTGATCCGGGAGGAGAGTGTGTAAGGCGGTGCCCAGCCCTCATCTTCTCTTTCTCTGTGTAAAGTCCTCGTAGCCCCCAGTACAAAATCATAAGCAATGCTCAGTGGGAAAACGCTACATACTTTCTGCAGCACAGTGTCGAGCTTCCCCGCTGCACTGCCAACCCTCTTAAGATGGCTAGAGAACAGGCCAGTCTCGGACAGTCGGAAGGAGCATGCCTACAAGCGCAGAGGAGAATTCTCCTGCCTCTCTGCAGAGTTTGGGTAAGGAGAAAATATTGCTTGTTTAGAGAGATTTGACCTTAAGACTTCACAGAATAAGATGATGTCAGGGGGTCGCCAGGAAGAAAATGCCCTTTTAGATTTTTTACTACCCGTTCTGAAAAGGGCCAAGCAAAGAGAGCTAAGGGAGCAGTAATTCGAATGTATTTTTCTCCTGGGAATCAGCTCACTTGTACCTTTCTCCATCATCTTGTGGTCTTGCTCAGATAAAAATATTGTGGCTCTGGAAATAAAACTTGGGGCAAGAGAGGTTGGGGACCTAGAAGGATTATGGTTTTAAAACTCCAAAGCCTTTTTCCTCTTAAGCACAAATTCCAATTAACATTTAAAGAACACTCCTGTACAAACCCGGAGAGACAGCTCAAAGCAGCAAGAGATATGCCCATTACCAGTCCAAAAGGGATTAGAAACAAACTCGGGAAAAATCTCGGTGGTGACAGACTGCACCAGCGCCTTCACCTTAAGTCCCAGGGAGACACTCCTGGTTAGAAAATGGCAGTGCTGTAAGATAGACATCATCTAAACATCAATAAAACATTTCCCCCACTTCTTCCTAAACGTCTCAAGGTACCACTTCGGCACACGTAACCTCGACACCAGCCCCGGGTCTCCGGTTTAAGGATGCCTGATAGTATCTCAGAACATGTTTCCACTTTGATATTCTGTGACACTCAGGGACCTGCGGCGCATCTACATAAATCAGCAGAGAAAGGATTCCATTACCAGCAACCGCCGCATCCCATTCAGTGATTGAAAACCGCAACTATGTTTTCCAATCTGCTACCCGAGATGGAAGTGTCATCGTGCGGAATGAAATGGCGTGGATTACAGTCCTATATGCTTATGAGACCCAGTTTGCAGCAAGCCTGACTCTGCCCTGATTTCTAAATTGGTTTTTGAACTCCTGCCTGTAAAGCTGAAAGGTACAATGTATCATTCAAGGAGAGCTCTGTAGAGGGGAAGCAGGTGACCCACAGGCTCCACCATAACTTTCCCCAAACTACTGTTCATTAAGCATGTTCCGTCTCATGAACCATGAATCATTTCAGTTTTATGCACTCTTTTATTTCCCTTAAATTTATCTAAAACTTTATTAGATTCCCCCAGCACAGTCCTGACAGACAGCCGGCACACATTTTAAACCTTCCCAGTGGAGAAGCATAAAACATTTAAAATCTATATTTGAACTGACAACAGCAGCGGCGTGTTTGAATTAGAAACAGATTAGACATAATTGAAGATAAAGAGCGGGTGCAAGCAGCACACCCACTCTGCTGAAGTGGGCTTTAAATTATCAGATTCATCCAGAGTACATTACCAAGAAACATTGAATTGTTATCTTTAGACAGCCTTTTCTAAGAATTTACAATTTCTCAGTTCAGTGAAGCCTAGCACCAGCTTGTTATCAGAACAAAAAACGAAAAATCACTCGGTTCAGGGAACAGAACCGACCTCACCTCAAAAAGTATACATTTCCCTCTGATAACAGACACCTCATCGGACAGCCAACAGGCCTCTTCTTGGATGGCCATTTCAGGCGCTTCCTTGTTCCAGGTAATTCCTAAGCTGGCTACCGACTTGTGTTATTTACCAATAAGATTCCCTGCCAAGCCCCACCTCCATCCCTTAATTAAACACCACACGCACACGCACGCGCACACATACCACTCTGCTTTGCCAGAGTCCTTCTCATTAGTAATGTAGCTGAATTCATTATGCAAAGCAAATTGACAGAATTTAATTAATGAAAGTTAAATAAATCAAGTTTGGATACAGCAGCATATTGTGGTTTTTTGTTTGGGCTTGTTTGTTTTTATACAAAAATATCAGACTTCTGAAAACACAGATTTTTAACACAACAGGAAAAATACTTCTGTTAAGAATCAAGCTACTGAGGGCTAGCAAGATGGCTCATTAGATTGAGTTACTTGCCACCAAGCCTGACAACCGGAATTGAATATCATGAGGACCTACACAGTAGAAAAAAAAAAAAAAAGCAACCCATAATGCTGTCCTCTGATCTCTGACCTTTGCAAGCATGCACTGACACACATGAGCACACGTGTAAAAATGAATGGTTTTTATTTTTCAAGGAGGCAAAATACTGCAAATGAACCTGTCTAGATTCCTATCTTTTCATTAAATATATTTTTATTCATTTTAAATGTAAGTTACAAATAATCTCATGAAACATCAAATCTCCAACTTTCTAAATAAATAGAAAAAAAAAAAAAAAACCAAGGAAAGGCAAGGCTGAGGGTGTGACTGGGTAGAAGAGCATTTATCTAGCTAGCACCAGTAAAGCCCTGGGTTCTGTCCCAGGCACCGTCCATCCATCAAATAAAGGAAAATATGGGAGTCCAGGTTGACCACAAAAACCTCAGAAATCTTTCATCTAAACCAAAGTGTGGATTATAGCTTTTAACCTACAGGTTTGTAGTGTGGGAATGCAATGTTTACAAGCTGCTAGTGATATGTTATGACTTCCTCTCCTCTCTCTCTCTCTCTCTCTCACTCTCTCCCATCTTGCCAGCCAGGAGTTAAAGGTAACGAAGGCATTTTGGAAGACTGCTTCTTGACGAACATGAAACCTAGCACACTGTAGGTATGTATGTAAGTGCTGGCATTGAGGACTAACCTATGATTGATGACTTTCTGGAACCCTCTCCCGTTCCATGTTAATGTGCCCAGCTCTTTGCCTAATGGACATTTTTATCTTATTTTCTGCTTTGCTTTCAGTTACTTTTGTTCTCTGACAGTATTTTTTTAATTGGAAAAGACTTTGAAATTAATAAGATTTAAATCTGGAAAGAGCTTCAAGGTGTAAGGGTTAGGTGGCATCTGTGCCATGTAAGCACGTGCTGGTACACTGTGAGGAGAGTGCTTTTTAATCCTGTAGTTTTGTTGTTTTATTTTATTTTTAGGGACAGGTTTTTTTCTGTGTAGCCCTGGCTGTCCTGGAACTCGATCTGTAGATCAGGATGACCTTAAACTCAGAGCTGTAGCTGCTAATTATGCTAATTATGTTCCTCCCAAAACTGAGGGACCCTGTCCCACTTGGTTCTGATTGGTAAATAAAGATGGCAACAGCCAATAGGTGGGCAGAGCAGATAGAGGTAGGACTTATAAAATTCGCAGGCAAGGGACCGAGGGAGAAGGAAGGAAGAAGGAGATCCACCATGCCTGGAGAAGATGAAAAAGAAGAAAGACACCATGCCCGAGAAGGTGCAGGACAGAGCATAGCCGCCACATAGGAAAAACAGCTCCAAGATGGTCCCCGACTGGGTCTGGGGCAGCAAAGATAGAATACAGATTTTAGTAAGTAATAACGGGAATATCGGAGGAAGGTTGATCAGCCACGTGGAACCATTGAGCTGTTTAAGGCATATCAAAATGTAAAGGCTGTGTGTGTGTGTGTGTGTGTGTGTGTGTGTGTGTGTGCGCGCGCGCGCGCGCGCGCGTGCTCGCGCGCCGCGTGCACTTCATTCAGGAACTCAGAACATTGGGGCGGGTAGTGAGGGATGCGCCACCGCTGGAATCAATTTGAGTAGCTTAATTGGGAACTGCTATAGAGATCCACCTGCCTCTGCCTCCCAAGTACTGGGACTAAAGGTGTGCACGGCCGCCTGCTGCTGTTGCCACCACTACTCTCCTGCTAATCATATAATTCTTAGAAGGCAGCCTCTTAGGGTAGGAAAGAAGACAAAGTTTAGGAGCCAGATAGACCAACATTGAAATATTTATTTCATTTTATTTTATATGCATGGATCTTTTGCCTGCCTGTATGTCTGTGCACTGCCAGGTTCCCACAGAGGGCAGAAGAGGGCACCAGGTACTCTGGAACTGGAATTACAGATTGTTGTAAGCCACTGTATGAGTGTGGGACTAGAGCCCAGGTCCTTTAGAAGAGCAGCCAGTGCTCTTAATCTCTGATCCATCTCACCAGCCCCTACACTAAAATATTACTGTTCAGCCTTTGACTACCTGGAGGACCAAAGGCAAATTATAGACTTCACAGTCTCCTGTGCTAGGAGCATACCTCCCTGCAGAGCTGCCTCAAATGTTTAATCTATATGTTTATTTAATGTGGATAAGTGTACTGTCTGTATGCACATATGTGCCATGTGTGTCTGGTACCACAGAGGTTGGAAGAGGGCATCAGCTTCACCTGACACCAAAGTGGTTCTGAGCCACCATGTGAGTACTAGGAACCCAATCTGATTCTTCTGCAAGAGCAGCTAGTGCCCTTAACCACTGAGCCATCATCTCTCTCCAGCCCTGGTCCAAACATTAAGTGAGGTCACCAGATACTGCCCAGATAGATTAGCTGCAACCCTTCTTGAACTGGCACCATTCAGCCAAGTTAGGCTGTCCAAGGGACGACAGTAGAAACCGCACAGGAAGCAGTTCCTTACATATACTTGACCAGCAGGATCGGAGGAGACCACAATGGAGGTCAGGGGTCTAGGGATTATCAGAAAGGAATCCCAGCTTTTCTTACATTCCAGAACCACACAGGTGGCAGAGACTAGGGGTTCCCACTTGTTCTTCCTCCACACAGAAGCATTGGGAACCTGCTAGTGCCAGAGGCATCTGAGAATGTCACCTTCTAACTCAGCGTAGCTGTGCCAGCAATTCAATCCATAAATGTTCTTCTGCTTTCTAATGTACTGTTATTTAATCTCCATTCTTGTGTGTGTGTGCGTGTGTGCATGTGTGTGTGTTGCAATGGTTTTGTTTGTCCGTAGGTTCATCGATTAGGTCCCATGTATGTTTCTTCACCCAGTCTACCTCAAGGCATTGTTTCCAAACCTTTCACCCATGTTTCATATTCTCTCTCTCTCTCTCTCTCTCTCTCTCTCTCTCTCTCTCTGTCTCTCTCTCCTTCCGTAGCTTTAAGAATTTCTAAACTCCACAGACTACAACACAATCCCACCTCTGGTATTTTCATTCTTTTTGAAGCTGATCTAATCCTTATCCACCCCCCCCCATCTCCTCCCACCCTTGATCTTACTGACTAAAATCTAGGTATGCTCCATACTATCTGTATTTGATTATCTTCCAACAGTTACTGAAGTCAAGGTTCCACTGTTGTTAATAGGCTAGTGCAACATTTGCAAATTGGTAATATCCAGTAGCCATGGTTGTTCTCACACTTGATATTCTACACAGCGACTAACACAAGAGTCTTCAGTCGCCCTGAGTTTCTGGACTAAAGAGTTATTTTCTGAACTACTCACCTCAGCTCTACCACATCTAAGTCCCACCATTGTAAATACTTCAACTGAAATCGTATAGCTGATGAAAAAGGACCTGAAGCAATGAATTCCCAACACAGTACCATAGAAACATGAAAAACCAAAGTACCGTAACTCCTACAGGAATTACTAACCCAAATGAATGGCATTTACTGAATGTGTGTTAGATGAGATCCAAGGCTAAGAACTCAAAAGAACAACTATAAATATGCTTGAAGAACTGAGGAAGAAAATAAGTCCCTGAAAGGAGGAGAAACAGCTTCCTGAAAAAGGCAAGAAAGAGGAATTCCACAAAGACAAAGAAATGCTGAAGAAAAAATGAATGTAAATGTCACTTTTATTTCCTCTAATGATGGGCTGGGATAAGAGCCATACCCAAGCTGTGCAAATACACAGCTTTTGCTGAGCCAGGAGCATTTCTTTCTCTCTACTAACCTAGGCCCACTAGGCCTAGGTCTGGAAGCTTCTAGCCACCAAACAGTCTAATCTTCCAAGCAGACTAATCTTCCAAGCAGACTGATTCAATTTGGCTTCTTTCCACGTCTGATTGAATTACTGTGCATGTTTTCATACTAACTTTGGCAATATGTTTTAATCTTCTGGCTCCTCTTCATTCTCTGGCTCTATTTATCTTCACCTTCACCTATGTCTAGCTTGTTCTCTCTGCAACCTGTCTATAAAACTGTCCCAGTAAATTCCTCTCTCTCTCTCTCTCTCTCTCTCTCTCTCTCTCTCTGTCTCTGTCTCTGTCTCTGTCTCTGTCTCTCTCTCTTCTCTTCTTTCTTCTGTTGCCTCTCTTTCCTGTGCTGTTCTCATGTGAGTTGGGCATATTCTATCTTAGACTCATTCTGTCAAATCTTTCTCTGATTCATCACTTTGTCTGCTCCTCAATTAAGCATCACTTTCAAACATGGCTGCTTCCTTCTACAAACTAACCTTACTTTCATTGTTAGGGACTAAAGGTGTATACTAAGGGCATGTCTGTATCTCAGCAAGATCATACTGTAATCCAGGGAGTGTCTGTATTCCAGCCAGATCATATCTTTGGATGTGATCCCTTCCCAGAGCATCTATGTTGCTGGATTAAAATTCCTCTACATTTAAAATGCTGAAAATAAAAAATATAGTATGTCAAATAAAAACCATTATGGAAAGTCTCATTGGTCAAACAGATCAAAAACAGGACAGACTACCAGAGCTTGAAGATAAGATGGACGAAGTAGAACGGCCAAACAAGGACAAAGAATTATAAGAAGGTACCAGTAGGAATTCCAAGATATACATGACAATCTGAAAAGATCAAATCTACAGGTTATTGATATAGAACAACAAGAAGAATCTCATTCTAAAAGCATAGAAAACATACCCAAGCAAATCCTAACAGAAATTTATTTTTCCAGAGTCAAGAAGATAAGTGCCAAACAAAATACAAGAGACATTTAGAACACCAAACAGACAAGACCAGAAGACCAATTCCCTTTGTCATATAGAGTAAGGAAAGCATATGAAAAGCAGCAAGTGAGCAATATCAAGTCACATACATGTAAAGGCAGGGCCATAAGAATAACTGCAACCATTCCACTGAAATTAAAAGCCAAAGGGGCTTGTAATGATCTATTCCTGCCAACTCAAACTACTAAAATGGTTCTTACATTAGATACAAAGCAAGTTTCAACAAATAGAGGAAAATGAAATAATTGTGTGATTGCATCTGATCCCTATAGAATAAGAGTACAAATCGACAAGAGAAACCTTAGAAAACAGTCAAACTCATGGAGATTAAACATGCACTACTGAATGATGAATGAGTCCTTGAATAAATCAAGAGGGAAGTCTTAATTTGTAGAATCAAAAGAAAATGAAAACACAGCATGCCAAAAACCTACAAGATATAACAAAAAATGTCTAAGAGGAACATTTATAGCTCTTTAAGTGCCTACATTAGGAAACAAGAAAGACCTCAAATAACTTAATGATATGCCTTAGGGCCTTGAAAAACTAAGAAAAAAGACAAACTCTAAGTACCTAGAGAGAAATTATTAAGATCAGGACATAAATTAATGAAATGGAAACAGCAGTGACATACATATACACATGCACATACATACAACTACACGTACACACACACACACACACACATATACACATACACACACATACACATACATACACATATATACAAGAATCAACAAAACAAAGTGTTGGTTCATTGAAAAGATAAGATTGACAAACCCTTAGCCAAATTACTGAAAGAGAGAAAAGATCCAAATTAATAAAATTAAAGATAAAATGGGAGCCATTATAACAGATACCATTGAAATGTAGAAAATCAGCACACTTTACTTTGAAAAATATATTCCTATAAGTTAGAAATTTATTTTTTAAAAAAGAATGAATTTCCAGATATACACAACCCACCAAAATTAAAATGAGATGAGATTTTTAAAATTGTTTCAATAAATCTATAACAAGGGATGAGATTCAATCACTAATTTAAAATCTTCCAACTTAAAAAGATCCAGATTCAGGAGGTTTCACTGGTGAATTTTAACAGACTTTCAAAGAAGAATTAACAGCAATGTTTCCTATACCACCCCATAAGATAGAAAGGAAGGAACATTTCCACATTTTCTTATGAGGTTGGTATTACCCTGATTCCAAAAGCAGATAAAAATACAAGAAAAAGAAAGAAAGAAAGAAAGAAAGGAAGGAAGAAAGAAAGAAAGAAAAGTTATAGGCCCTATTTCCCTAATAAATATGGATGGGAAAATTCTCAGCAAAATACTGCAAACTGAATTGAAGAACACATCAAAAAGATCAGTTGCCATGATCAATTTAGGTTTATTCTGAAGACACAGGGGATGGTTCAATATACATAAATCAGTGTTACAAATTTGATAAATAAAATAAGAACAGAAACCATATGGTCATCTTGATACGTACAGAAAAGGCTTCGGGGACAAGACCACATTCCTCCATGTTAAAAGCCCTGATGAAGCTCACAATACAGGGAATATAAATCAATAGAATAGAAGATGTATGTAGAGAGAAAGATAGATATATAGAGATAGATAGATAGATAGATAGATAGATAGATAGATAGATAGATATCGCAAGCACGTGCACACACACACCACTGCACATTTACACCACTGCACATTTCTTGTGGAGACTGGAGGCATCAGATCTCCTGGTACTGGAGTTTCAAGCAATTGAGAACTGCCCAACATGGTTTCTGGGTCTGAACTCATGTCCTCTAGAAGAGATGTATATGTTCTTAACTATGGAGCCATCTATATCTCTAGCCAAAAATATTCTTAAAAAAAAAAAAAGAAAAAGAGAGGGTGGAAAGGGCTCAGTAGTTAAAAGCACTGGCTGCTCTTCCAGAGGACGCAGGTTTGATTCCTAGTACCCACATATGGCTTTAAACCATCTCTGACCCCAGTCCCAGGGAAGCCAATGCCCTCTTCTAAATGTTTGAGCATGAGGTATAAAGTTGGTACACAGATATAAATGTAGGCAAAACACCCATACACATAAAATAAAAGGAAAAAAATAAACCAGCAAAAGATTTCCCCAAAACTAAGAAAAGAAACATAAAACATATACAGATCATTTGAATCTTTCACTGTTCATAAAGAGAGAAGCAGAGGTTATATTCTCAAATTCCTTTGCATAACATCAAAGTGATTTTGAAACAAAGAGCAAACATTGTGAAATAATGTTTTATTTATTATAATATAAAAATTATATTATTTTTACAATGCAGTGATGTTATAAGCACTACTTAAAATTCACATATCATGTGGCTATCAGAATCTTCCTTCTTGAGGAGCTTTCTAGATAAACTGACCAGGTGGGCTTTGTACAGTGTAATCAGGTTGAAAGAATGACCTTCTTCCATTCCTGGTAAATATATTGTTCTGATAAGATTTTCAAGTGACCTTGGAACTCAGAATTTCTGTATCAGCAAGTTTTAGCTCTACTGCTTTATGCTCCCAGTCACCTGCCCAAGAGCTCTTTGGATTCACGAATGAAACACACACACACACACACACATACACACACACACGTCAGTTAATTTTTGACATCTGTGACTAGCTCAAAGACTGAGCACTCCAAGATTTACAGTGTGCCCTCCCTGGGGTTTTTCTTTTAAATTCTAACAAAATTGTCTTTTAAGTTTTGAGAAGCCAGGACCACCATCACAGGAGTGGCACCATCCACAATGGCCTGAGCCCACTCACATCTATCACCAATAAAGAAAATATCCTATAGGCTTGTCTGTAGCCAGATCTTATGGAGCATCTTCCTAATTGAGATTTCCATCTTTCTTTTAAAAAAAATAGATATAGATATGGATATGGAAATAGAAATAGGTAGATATATAGATACACTGTAGCTGTCTTCAGACACACCAGACACCAAAAGAGGGCATCAGATCCCATTACAGATGATTTTGAGTCAACATGTGGATGCTGGGAATTGAACTCAGGACCTCTGGAAGATCAGTCAGTGCTCTTAACCACTGAGCCATCTCTCCAGTCCATGAGCTATCCATCTTTCAAATGACTACAGCCTATGTCAGATTGATACAAAACTAACCAGCACAGACATTTTCTTTTTATGTAAATAAAGTGTATAGTTTTGTTTGTAAGATTCCCAGAAAAATGACAGAAATTACATCTGAAAAGAAACAAGTACCCAGAGATCATATACACGGAGGCCTTACACGGGGCTTTAAAAAAAAAATTATTAATAACATGGAAAAGCAAGTAAAGGGAGTTGCTTGTCTGTGACAGCATCTTTCTCGTCTCAGTTGAGCAATATCAGGAGCAAGAGTGATCAGTCAATCAATGGCTACTAAAATCACTCCAACCAGTGACTTCTCCCTCAGTTATCTCATGACTGCATTTCATTGGCCACAAAAGGGTGAACTCCAGAAAGCACTTTATTCTAGGTGAGCAGTTAAGAGAAATTCCCAAGCAGTTGTCACTGTAGAAGTTAAGAAGTCCCTGGGTTAAGGCATAGGGTTGGGGAGCTGGTTGGTCAGTGCTCATGCACCTTGCCATCTCAGCATCCGGACTGGAGCTCCAGACACATCTTCCTGAGGTCTGATCATACAGCACTTCCGGGCAGCTGCTCATTAAAGCTGCTAGACAAAGGAGAAGGATAAAAGCAAGAATCAGAAGACAAACCCATGCTTCTAAATATTTTCCTCTATCAGGGCTCCAGCCAGCACATAGTTGCCAACAGAACCAAGGACATGTGTGGCTTCCAGCCAAGACAGGACTAGTTGTCAAAGAGAAGAAACAGAATTGCTAGTTTTCAAGGTCCCAGTCCCTGAACTCCCTCAGCTGTTCCTTTCTCCTGTTCATGAGTTGAAGTGTCTATCTATAAAAGGAATAAAGTCTCTGTGTGGGCAAACTTCACGGTGAATTTTCCTACTTGTACTGTAACTTTTGTCTCTCAGCTGCTAAGACCTCAGTTAGACTCCAGAGCAGAGGCTTCTTTCCCTCCCCAAGTCCCCTCAGTTCTCCCTAACTTTCTGTCACCAGGATGCTTGAAGCTACATAAAGTGCTGTTCCCAGAGGGACCAAATATTGCTTTGTTCAACATGAAAACATATTATTTTAGTGACTTCCCTCAAACCCAGAAAAAAATGCACATGTACTCACTAACCATATTCCTTAGCTCTTTGGACGTGCAGATTGTGCGTTTAATCACACACCATGCAAACAAGTTTGTCCATGTTGCAGGCCATCCCGTCATATTTTCTCATTAGCACACAGATCCAAGCCCTCTCACTCCCTCCAAACATTTACCCATCCCAAAGTCACACTTGGAGGTGAAAGCAGCAGTTTCAAATTCCAGGTGAGCTTCTTCACTTTCATAGCTAACTCCAGGTGACCGCAATAAGGAGACTTTGTCTTCTTTGTAAAATATTTTCCCTTTTGAAATAACAAAATGATTCCAAAATCTAAAGCAAGGAGTGCATACATGCGTGAGTGCATGTATGTGTGCGTGAGTTCGTGCGTGTGTGAGTACGTACGTGCATACGTACGTTTAATGAGGGGATGAAGAAGGACAGGGAAGAGGAATAAGGAGAAGGACAAGCAGGGGGGGAAGATCCACCCCTGAAGACAATCTGAGCCCCCAGAATCCCAAGGGCTGGCTGGCCAGCCAGTCTAGCATATCAATAAACTCCAGACCAGTGGGAGATTCCATTCCAAAAAGAACAGGGTGGACAGCAATAGAGTAGACACACCATACCCACTTCTAGCCTCCAAAGTCACAAAAAGCATGGGTGTGCACTCCTGGACACACACACACACACATACACACACAAGTTTGCATGCATGGTGGTACACACCTATGCTACTTGGAGGAGACAGAGACAGGAGTTTGAGGCCAGTGTAGACTTCATAGGAAGACCCTGTCTCAAATGATTTAACGACTTTCCTAAATTGAGCTAGTTTGATTCCCTGTTGGTTTTTGTCTACTAATTGGATTGCTTTAATGAGACTTGATATGTAATAAATTGCACTTGTTTAAATGTGCAATTCACATTTTTATGCACGTATCTATCCACGGAGCTGAAAACACAATCAAAGGTACAGACAAATCCACTGCCCCCCTAAACTCCCTCATGGCGCTTTCTTTGACTGAATTTTAATCCAAGGAGAATGAATGAAGCAGCCAGCTCTTTGCTGCCTTCCCTGCATCAGAAAGTCAAATTGCTGAGAAATCTATTTCTGAGCCTTATTGGGCTTTTATTTGGACAAGTTGAATAAATGTGTGTGATTTGTTGACAATACATTCACAAATGAGGGTACAAGAAATTTGTCTTTAAATTGCATCTTCAAAGAAAATATTTCCATAGTAAACTGTATTTGTCCTGGGAAGTATTAGACTACTCGGAAGATTGAAATTGGAAAGTAAGCAATCATACTTTGAAAGGTCCCTAGTTTTCCTCTCTACCAGGTCTACAGATTTCTCTAAAGCTAAACAACAGATGCCTGACATAAATACCACAGCTTCTCTCCCTCTGCCGGCCTGGGTAGTGCAAACAAAGCCCTGACGTCACTTTTTCATTCCACCACATCTTATATCCAGTCAGTAATTAAATCTTACCTAAGAATTGCTTCATGCAAATCCAGATGTTCCCGATAAAATGATGTCAATGGCGTTCTGAATACGCATACAGAGCCTCCCGTTCTGCAGGCCCTTAGCTGGAATCCAGGGGCTCTGGGGCTGCTGCTGACTTGCCCTGAGCTCCTCACACCCGGTTTCCCCATCTAGAAAGTGGAATTCGGAAAAATCGGATCTCCATGAAGATAGCAGGCACCCATTAGTGATAGCTGCCATTGTAACGTATGACTTGTTGTTTCTGGTCATGCCACAGCTAGGTGTGAGAGTGAGAACCTTTGGTCTGGATGATGCTGGAGGAAGGATGGAAAAAATGGAGAACATCATTGCTGTCCAGTGAAGGTAGTCATCAGTTTAGGACATGTGGATACCACCTATGACCACTCAATAAACAGCTCTTGGAGCAGAAAAGAAGAAAGTGATACTCACCTGCCAGAATCAGATGTTCCTTCCAAAACTCACCTTTCCGGGGCAGGTGATACAGCTCAGTTGGAAGAGTACATGTTTACCATACATGAAGCCCTGGGTTCAATCCTCAGCACTACATAAATGGGGCGTGGGAACACGTGCTCATAATCCCCGTATTTGGGAAATGAAGGCATGAGGGCCTGAGGTTCAAAGTTGTCCTTGGTTACTTCCTGAGTTTAAGGCTAGGCTGGGATGCATGAGAAATGTTTTTTGAGGCATAGGATGCATGCCTCAAAAACAAACAACGAATGCTCAGCTCCCTGGGGGTTTCAGAAACCAGTGTAGATATGGCCACGCACCATAGGACGCTCCTGCAGTCCTCCTACAAGCTAAAAAGCAGAGAGCAACCAGTGTTCCCAATGGAGTCTAGGACAGACAAGCCCAAGAAAACAGGTTTCCTTTGAAATAGCTCTCTTGAAATGCTCCTTTACACTATAAAAGGGAAAACCTAGAAAACAAAGTGCCCACCTTGGTTTAGGGAGCCTATCCTAAGGAACTCCTCCAAAAAGCAATATAAAACCAATTTATAAAGGAAGGTAACTGCATCTGAACTCCCCTCAGGGATCCAGAGGTCATCCAGAGGTCATCCAGAGGCTTCCCTTCCAAAAATACTGACTGTAGACACCTCCATTTTTGTCCCAATCCCTCACACCTAGCGGCCAGGAAAAGATGTTTACTATCCTATCATTTGGTTAAATTGGGACCTTGTCAGGTGGAAACCCTAACACCTGATTAACATGTTAACTGCATTCATTGCATGCCTTCGATAAGGAATTTGATAACAGCATGTCATAATTATATTGTGGAATGCAATAGCATGTTCCAGTGAGCTACACATAATTATATTAAAGCAGTATTTACAGCAATTATATCATTTGTTGAATTGTTGTGATTTCATTAAGTATAGGAGCCTGTAATGGATTAAATTCAGAAATGCTGAAGTTTTACAGTGGCCCCCCTTGAAAAGTATTAAAAAGCTATGGGGCCTGGGTTGTTCTGTGCAGTTCCACTTAGGGACTAAACACAATAGGGAATTAGATGCAATTCTCTTTGCAAATTCTCTCGGGTTCTTCTCCCACCTCACCCAACCCCCATCTCGCCCCAAGCCCCACCCCCAGCCCAACTGAAACTGAGAGCCTTTCCTTTAGACAAGCATGGTTCACTCACTCCCATCTCCCTGGGCCTAGACCCCTCATCTCTCAAGCACCCCCACAGCACTTCTGCCATGATCTCCATTGCAAAGAATGTTCTCATTCTCTCAGAGCATGCTGGACTGAACATGAGGGGTTTGTTGTTTTTGCTTGTTTTGTAAAGGTCCATGATTTGCTGAAGAATGACACCTCGGCCTCAAATAGTCTGTAAAATTGAGAAGTGTTTTATTCTGCAGAAGTCCATCATGCTGGGGTCTCCCATTCCAAGATGGAGACCCCAAAGTGAGCTTGCAGGCCCAATTTAAAGCACATTAGGGGAATTCCAGGCAGGGATAGGTGACCTCTATCATTGGCTTTATCTCTAGGGACATTCCAGAACCATTGCTGGGGAAGTCTAGAAACTGCAGCTGATCCATTGACCTTGCCTCAGGCGAGGTGGTGGGGCAGCTTCTGCGTCCTGAACTTGCCTGGAATTACCCAGTTCTTGGAAGAAGAGATTTAGGCCTAGTCTTCTGAACTGCCAATTTGAAGTCTGTCATGGAGTCAGCATGTCTCATTAGTTTGTTTGTTTGTTTGTTATTGTTTGAGACAACATCTTCTTATGTAGGTCTAGCTGGCCTGGTACTTGATATGTAGCCCAGGTTAGCCCCAAACTCCTGATGATTCTATGTCAGTGACATTGAAAGACCCCCGAATTGGGGAGACCCTCACTCAAGCCACGGGAAGACACAACCCCCCAATGACTCACGAGAAACCGAACTTGCTGCAAGCGCACGAGGTTTATTCGGGGAAGCAGTGCACTGGGTCGAGCTCATAACCCACACAGGGGCAGAGGAGATCGACCCCAAGCAGCTGAAGTTAGCGGTATTTGTAGGGAAAAATCACAAAGCAAAAGGGGGAGCAGGGGGAACATGCGTCATGGGAAAGAGCAGAGGGTCTCAAAACAGAGGTCACTGTAACATTTTGGTTGATCAACAGGATAGGAGTCAGGTCAAAACAACTACTTTCCCAAAACAATTTTCAGAACAGAGTTCATCATGACATTTCATGGTGGGCCTGTTTTTTGGAACAAGGTAAAAACAACCATTCTCAGAACTGTCTAAGGGGGGTGAGTTAAGCCCATCTCAGGCCCCTGGGTGGCCTAGGGCTCTAGTGCTGAGTCTAGGGGCATTTTTCTTCCAGGGTCTTTCAACATATGCTGGGATTACAGGTGTGAGCCACTGTGTCCAGCATGGGCTGAGAGTGAGTCAGCCAAACTAAAGCCGTGTGAGAAACATATACAGATGCTCACTACTTCTAAAGCTAATTTAAAACTAATTCTTTCTAAAAGGTGTACTCCCCATGGGTACACAATGTTTCTGCAGAAGACATGGGTTGTTAATGAAAATCTCAGTGCCAGACATGAGATGCTGAGTATAAATTATTAGTCAGGGTGGCCAAGAGTCGCTCAGAACAACACAAGCTACTGCCATTGGCCTTGTTTTCTCACTTGGATGCTAAGAGCTATAGGGTAGGGCTTTATGGCAGAAGGCACCATGCACTTTGATTACAGGACAAAAAGAAACCAAGCTGAAACTGACCTGAGAACTTGCTCCCTGCTGGCTAGCTTTCATGGTGCCAGAACATGCTATGAAGGCACTAGAAGACAAAAGCCACCAACTATCCGCTATCGTCAAACCCTGCGTTCTATAATTAACCTGCCAGGCAGGATGTGCCCATGGTGCAATAACGGTAGGCCTGTTACTGGGGTGATGAACTATCTTATGTGCCATAGGAAGGAAGGAATTCATGTCTCCTACAATAAACCTGAGCATAAGCCCATGGGTTTTAATGGGGAGCATACTACTGGTGTCCACTAAATGAATGTGCTGTCAAACTGCCTTTTAGATGGTTATGTTTATACCCATAGGTTAGTGCTGTTCTCCACCCTGAGCGGAGATGCTTCCCTCTGTAGTAGGCAAGTTAATGAAGAAACTCTTGACTGGTTAAATACTGAGAATAAATGACTTTTGAGTGTTCAGCCCTAAACTAGACACCTGTATCAACCCTGCATTTGTGAAATGTGGGGCAGGAGAATGTGAAGGGCAGATAAACCCTGAAATAGTCAAGCAGAGCATTTAGAATCTTGGAGACCCACAGCTTCTACTCGGCAGAGTTAAACAAGATCTGTGTGGGACACTCATGTAGTTCTGCTTTCTGGGGCGGAGTTGAGGCCACGTGGCAAGTCAGCGTTTATCATTGGCCCGTCATGAACAGTACCCATTGCTCCTCCCACAGTAGTTCTTCCCCAAAGAAACCCTGGGTCCCGACAGCAAATATCAACTACTCCAGCTCGGTATTCAAATGTGTTTACTGTTCGGAATCCTGTGCTCAATCGTTTCATGTCTGCAATACTTCCCTTGAGCTATCCTTGAACAGGCCCAAACCCTAACCAGGTGAGTCTTCCGACACAGCAGCCCTGCCTGGGAACTATTCATCTATGCACGAGAGTTGAGAGAGCTCTAAACATATCACCTACTGATCACATCCAAAAGAAAGCAATGCGTTTAGAAGGGACGGGAGATGACTCAGAGTTTCAGAGCACTGACTGCTCTTCTAGAGACCTGGGTTCAATTCCCAGACCCCACATGGTGACTTAAAACCATCTGTAACTCCAGTCCCATGGGATCTGACATCTTCTGGCCTCCATGAACATAACATGCACACAGTGCACAAACATACATGCAGGCAAGCTAATACATCCTCTCTGGAAATCAGTTTGGCGGACCCTCAGAAAAATAAACATAATACTACCTGAGGACCCAGTTATATATACCCAGAAGATGCTCCGACATGTAATAAAGACACATGTTCCACTATGTTCATAGCAGCCATATTTATAATAGCCAGAAGCTGGAAACAACCCAGATGTCCCTCCACAGAGGAATGGATACAGAAAATGTGGTACATTTACACAATGGAATACTACTCAGCTATTAAAAACAATGACTTCATGAAATTCACAGGTAAATGGATGGAACCTGAAAATATCATCCTGAGCAAGGTAATGCAATCACAAAAGAATGAATACGGTATGTACTCACTGATAAGTGGTTATTAGCCCAAAAGTTTGGAATACCCAAGAGTCACTTCGCAGCAACCATAGGGCTGAGTGTGAGGTCCCAGATGGAGGACTTGGAGAAGGGACTGAAGGAGCTGAGGGAGTTTGCAGTCCCATGGAGAGAGCAACAGTGTCAAGTGGCCTGACCCCTCGATGCTCCTGGAGACTGGACCACCAACCAAATAATATACATGGAGGGACCCATAGTGCTGGCCACATGTGGCAGAGGAGGGCCTTGTTGGCCATGGGGGGTGGGGGGGAGGAGAGGCCTGATGGTGTTAGATGCCCCAGTATAGGAGAATGCCAAGGAGGAATGACAAGAGTGGGTGGGTGGGAGGGGAAATACCCCCATAGTAGCAGGGGGAGGGGGTGGGAATAGGGAGGTTCTAAAGGGGAGATCTGAAAAGGGAAACATTTGAAATGTAAATAAAGTATCAAAAAAACAAAAATGCTTAGTTATAAAAATTTAGTTATAAGTATAAAAAATATACTTGCAGGCAAAATACCCATACACATAAAAATGAAATAGTAAGAATAATAATTATTATTCTGGGAATGGGAAAACAGCTGTCATCAGAAGGGGACGCCAACCAAGTCACTGTCATCTAATTACATTTACTTTTCTTTTTAATTTTAAAGATTTATTTTTATTTTCTGTATGTGAGTACACTGCCTTCAGACACATCAGAAGAGGGCATTACAGATGGCTGTGAGCCACCATGTGGTTGCTGGGAATTGAACTCAAGACCTCTGGAAGAGAAGTCAGTGCTCTTAACCACTGAGCCATCTCTCCAGCCCCCTTAAAAATTTTTGAATGAAGTTTTATCTGGGACCGGTGGCACACATCTATAATCTCGGCACTTAGAAGGCTGAGTCGGGAAGGTTATGAGTTCAAGGCCTGAACACATAATAAGAACCTGACTCAAAAAAGGTTTTAAATGAAGAGCTTCTAGATGCCCACGACCTTATCGCATTGGATATACATATAATCCCATCAGACAGGGAATGAGGATACACAGAGCAGATTCTGTGATTCTCTCCACTCACCCCACTATTAATCCATAAAAAACAAAAATGGGATTTTGAACATTTTGTTTAATTTGACAAGTTTTCTCTATTTTACTGACTACCGCCCATGTGCATTTATTACTAACTTCTGGGTTTTTTGGTTTTTTTTTTAAGCCTTGTAAGCATATCCTGATTGGCTGCAAAGACAGGCTGTATAATTATTATACTTAAGCCCTTTGAGGAAATACCCTCTGATTAATTCACTCATATCAGATGACAGGGACTGAGAAAAAAAATCAGAAGCTGTTTTCTTATTGTAGACCTTTTTACTGCAACATCACTGACAGACCTTAAAAATACACTGGAAATACCCAGACCACACTTAAGTGCCCACGAGTGCCTTTGCTTTGTAGCTGGAGACCAGTTAGGGAAGAGAGATGCCTATTGTTTCTTGTAGATGAATCTTCTTTCTGGAAGGAATATTACTGATGTCTGCATGAATCTCTTTGGACACTTCAGTTCAGTAGCTCAAGCCGCAGACTCAGATGGCTACTGCCTACAGCATCCAGACTCTCCATTCATCCTGCTTGGAGCTGACCAGACCCTGCCCCCATCGGTACTGGGTGAGCGGAAGTCCCTCTTCCCTTCCTCTGTATAACTTTTTCTCGTTTTCACCACTAACTAGCCCTGCCTGGCTGTCCTGATGTGGGATGGGGGAACATGCCAACTGCTAATTAGGAACAAGCCTGTGAAAACTTGGAGGACGCTACACATTTCAATTACATTAAAGAACACACAAATGCAATCAAAGCCGAGAGGTGAGCATCAGGTCACGTTTGTACAGGGAGAGAATTTCGTTTCCCATGCATTAAAGCAACTCCCTAGTAACTTACAGAATATGAGACTGAAAATAAGCATGCGAGAAAAGGCATTAAAAGACTTACTATTTGAGTTACGTCAGGATTCTGTGAGGATGCTCCCATCAAACCATTTTTGCTATCTCAATCCTCCTTCCTCAGATTCAAATCGCTCTACCTATAGGTTACATGGTTAATTTAAGCAAATGTTCCTTAAAAATCAAACTCCACTTTTATTACATTTTTTGTTGTTGTCTTTTAAAAGGGCTTAATACCAACTTAAAGTTATCTACTAAATATCTTCCCTGTTTAAAGTAATCAATTCATATATTTCATATGAATGATGACCCTGGGGGGGGGGGGCTCTCCCAAGGCAAGAGCTTTATATCTCAAAATATTTTATGGTTTAACCGCTGTCTGTCGAGTTGAGAGCGATGGTGCCGGAATCAGCTAAAAGTCAATACCTATTCTTTAAAATGTGCTAACTGCTATGGGGAAGCCTGACACTCACAGCCAGCATGCAATTCCGGTGCTTCAGCTCTGAGAAATCGCCCATGGAGAAGGCACTGCTTCATGAATTCAATTTTACCGTCCATCCATAAGTGGCTGTATTTCTTCAAGTAGCTTTCATCCTTCCGAGCATTAATGGTGACTGATTGCGCCCTGCTTGGGAGTTCCTGGTGCATTTCCTCCCGCACATCCATCTGAGCCGTGTTCTTTCCTAATGGGAAAATAAAATTGAGAGAAGTAAGTGGGGCCAATGATTTCATTTAAAACCGCAAAGGAAAAGAGTTGTGTACACGCCCAGCCTGTCCCCTGGCTAACTACAGGAGTTTATAATGGGCAAGAGCCTTCAAAACGCCACATATTAACTGAGTCTCCCCAGAGAGGATAAACACACTAAGCACAATACGGGTTCCTGTTAAGAGAACTATTTGTAAATCAATTATCAGCCGAGAATTCTGGAAAGGATTAAATCAGGGCCAGATTGATCTGTTACTTCTTGTTATTTGCCTGGTTTTTGTTTCTTTCTTTCTCTTGGTATTGAATTCTGTACACAAACCATCACCCAGAGAATTTATCTTTCACATTGACACTGGATAACCATGAATTCACTAGAACTTGGTTTTCTCAAGGCTAGAAAAACAATGGATTTTCCCACCATGGGCATCTATGAGGCCACCAAAATTAGTTACCAGCAATCTAGAAAAAGTGCAGGTTTCCCTCCAGCACCACCTCCTTCCCACTTAAAGAGTTCACCTTGGTGGAAGAACTCTGAGGCATCCATGCCCAAGGATTTTTCTGTAAGCACCGAGGCCTCCCTCAGGCTCCAGCAGCCACAATTCTGAAGGCTGAGAGGCCATCATCTCCAGGGACCCTGACTGTCTTTGTCTTACCAACTCTGCCCTCTGTGTTTCCTAGATAAACATGGAGCTGACAAGTGTCTCTGGCTTGTATATCTAGCTGCGCTTTCCAGTTTCCTGCTTGATTCAATATCTTATAATTATTACGAAAACTGAGAGGAAGGAGGCGATAAGAGACAGGCATGTTTAAGGAAATCATTCCATTTGCTCTAGAGGTGGAAGTATTTTATCATTTCTCAATTATATCAGTCAGGGTTCTCCCGAGATAGATTGATAGATGGTAGATAGGTAGGTAGATAGATAGATAGATAGATAGATAGATAGATAGGCAAGACTACATAGCGAGGCCTTGTTAAAAACCTACAGTTTGTTTATTTGTCTATGTGTTCATTTCTGTGCATGTGCCATGATATGCTTGAGTAGAACAGAAGACAATGTGTAGGAGTTGATTCTCTCTCCACCACTGGGCCCTGAGCACAGCATTTAATCAAAGCTTCTGAACTTGAAGCAGACAGTGTTTGATATTGAAGGGACCACTGCTTTACAGTACCCACCATGTGGAATACATCACTGTTGATTGATTCCTGCGGTGATGTGGAAAGGGGAATCGAGTGATAAAAGGCTCTGAGGAATATGGACTTGCTTGTGTTTACTGTGTGGGCAGCCCAGCCATGAGCTCTTTACCCACATGGGCTCACTTGCCACTTCGATGTCTCAGAGCATAGTGAGAGTTCAGATCCTGGCAAAACTATTGTTCTGACTTGGAGTTTTAGGCAGCTGAAGGCAGTCACCATTATACCTCATAAGTTTTGAGTTGAAAATTGGGGCTGAGCTTGGCAGAGTGGGTCCTCTATCCATATAGTGATGGTATTTGGCTTCTGGTGGGGTCTTCTGGAGCATTCTAGATGGCTTTATTCATGAGGCCAGTCTCTTTGGGGACTGACTGGAAGTCTGTGTTCTTCTGGGGCTGTGGTACACAGTGGCTGTCTGTGGCCTCACTCCAGCGTGGTGATCATCAGAGTTGGCCTTCCGGACCTCTGGGACAGTGTCTTGAGAGGAGGAGGTAGGGTGTTAGCTGATTGAGGTCCCTAAGTCAGCAGAGCAACAGTCAATTGATCAGAGCATTTCCCAAGTCACCCTATATTCAAGAGCAGGGGCAAAGAGGTGGTGTCACAATGGAAAGAATATCAAAATATTTGAAGCCATTTTTAATTCTCCATGAGGGCTTTGCACTCGGTGCCCAATAAATATTTAGTGAAAAGATTTGATTCAGTTTTATTCCACGAAAAATAACATAATCAAAACCAATACAGAGTGAAGGAGTGGAAACGTGAGTACCTGGAGTGCCCGCCCAGGAACAGATTCCACAGGAGGAAAATCAAAGTGGTGATAAGCTGGGCTTCGAGGCACACGCCTTTGATCCCAGCAGTTGGGAGGCAGAGGCAGGCAGATCTCTGTGAGTTCGAGGCCGGCCTGGTGTATACATTGAGTTCCCAGACACCCAGGGCTATGTAGAGGGACCATGTCTAAACCAAACAAGCACATAAATAAAACAAAACAAACAAAAACCTTTCATTTTTGTTTTGTTTTGTTGTAGACTTTTTGTTTGGATTTGACAGTTTTTGTTCTATAGCGTTTTTGTTTTGTTTTGTTTTTGTTTTTTTGCTTGTTTTGACTTTCATTTTTTGTTTTGTTTGTTTTGTGAGAGAGAGAGAGAGATTGGACAGGGAGGACTGTGAGAAAGGAAAACATGATCAAAATACATTGTATGAGAAAAATAACTTTAAAATATATGGAAGAATACAGCAGTAACTAAAAAGGAAATATGTTGCTTATGGTAGATCAACCCTGCTTCAGTGGAAGGCCACTTGTCCAGAAATATAAGGGCAGCACAGATAGCACTGAGTGAATGGAGATGGCGTAGAGAAAACACAAAGTTGGCTGGGTAAGGATGACTTGGGAGGAGTCTCGGGAGCAGCGAATGTGATCAAAACCCACTGTACACAACTTCTCAAAGAACTGATTTGAAAATGAGTAGCTAATTAACCGAAATGACAAGTGTCCCCAAGTGCTTTGCTCAGTAACACATCATTTTCACGGCATTATGGGGACAAGCAGGACCCACATCGCATATGGTCGTCTGAGGATTGTCACGGCAATTACTTGTCTCTGCATGCTTGTCTGTGATGCTCAGAACTCTATGAGGAAAAGGAGGCAGGAAGATCCTAAGAGCCAGAGGTCTTCCAGACACACCAAGAGCAACATTGTGTCACAGTGGCTGTCATACGTGCAGCTGCCCAGCCTGTTTCCTTCTTCTCATCCACCGCTTCTGGCTCTTACAGTCTGGACCATTGGATAATGAAATGTGGCATATTTACCAAGTGGAATATTACTCAGCTATTAAGAAAGATGAAATTATGAAACTCCCAGGTAAAAGATACAGCTGGAAACAATCATTCTAAGGATCCATGACAAGCATCCCATGTTTTCTTTCATTTGTAGATGTTAGCTTTGAAGCTTCAGATACCTAGGTTTCCTTTGGAATACCCACAGAGGTCAGGAAATCAGCAAGAGATGTGGGGGCGGGGGAGCCTTCAGGGGAGGGAAGATAGATAGCTACTTTGTTTTTCACTTTAGCGGTTACAAGCAAGATTCTACTTAGCCCAGCCAGGTGATCTTAGTCCTGGGTGCAGTTAGATCCCAGCAGTGTGGAGACTGATCCTTTGCTCATGTTTCACACACCTTCCCTTTGCTACCGTGCAAATGCTTTAAAGACCGTGAAAATCAAACACTAAACAAATCCAATCCTGTGACCAGAATAAAAGCATGCTTAAAGGAATTCAGCCTGTGTGTCTAATAAAAATCAGTGGAGACCTTTCCAGAAGTGTGATAGATTGGGTAATACTTCACCGGCTTCACTCAAACCCTTAAGTTTCTCTGGTACATTCATGGAAGAAAAATCCATACTTAATGGCTTTTGTTTAGCAAGGAGGAAAAACACACCAAGTTGCTTGTGTTTACAGGAAAGATGAGGTGCTGTGGGCAAATGTGGGAAGGACCAATGCAAATTTAGCATACCAGATAATAACTGGGTAAATCTGACTTTCACCAGCACTGCCTCATTGTCTGAGGATGTGGCAGGCCTTGATTGGCTGACCTATGAATGACCTTCTTAGACTGTGTAAACAAGGTCAAACAAGTGACATCACTGGGCTGAAAGAATGAGTCATTAAAAGTAGCTATCCCGTCCAGACTTAGAATTGAACTTCTTAGGGGCAATAAAATCACTGGAGCGGTCTCTCTCTCTCTCTCTCTCTCCCCCCCCCTCTCTCTGAGTTTCCTTGTTTTAATTCCTGTCACTGTAGTAAGGACTTAGAATAAGAAATACTGACCTGAACCAGCTGAGGTTAATTGAGATGGAAAGACTGACACAAAAAGTGGACCAAGGGAAGAGCTGACAGAACAGAGGTGTTCCTATCTCTCTACTCCCTGATTATGGATGTGAGGTATGCAGCTGCTTCGAGTTCCTATGCCTTGATCTGCTGCCAGGGCAGACCATGCCCTGGAGCTGTGAACTGAAATACACTTTTTTCCCTTAAGTCATTTTTGTCAAGGTATTTTATCACAGCAACTGGAAAAGAAGCCAAGATGACCTCATAAGCCATGAAGGGTATATGTTCTCCATAGTCTGTGACTAAAACAAGCAACTAAGGCAGGTTTCCAGTCCTGCTGGCAGACGATGAGCCAGGTCTTAATTGATTTACACTCTTTGATTAGAACTTAAATATAGTCCTGATTGTTGTGGCTTCTCTCCCATAGCACATCTGTCAGACAGCATGGTCTGTATTCTCCCCCCATGAGGACTATCTCTTTTAGGATGTAGGCACGTCAAAACTTTGGATATGTCGGAATCTTTCGAAAGCTGTAGGCATCCCACTTTCTGGGGAACAGCTGAAGTCTACCCACACCTACAGCCTGACTGATTTCAACCCTTCACAGTAGGAAGATCCTGTCTCTGTAAATCAGGAAAGATTTCTGCCCACTGCCTCACACCCATGAGAAGTGTTTCCCACCACATCAGCCCCTGCTGGCCTTTGAGCTGCTCTGTGCGCAGAGTAAGGAAAGAAGCCAAGGGAACAGAAATGTAGCTGCCAACCTCTGGCAAAAAAGATTTATCCCTTGGAAACTGTAGGTTGTTGCTGCAGAGATCCACCTCTTAATGGTTTTCCGCTCAGCAGAAACTGTTGTCAGGGAGACTGAAGCTGTGCTTGCCTTGCAGAGGTGTCTTGCTGCTTTCTCACTTGGATGCCAGGGAGACTTGCAGTAGGTGACATATTTCCACATCCCATTTACCCTGGTTCTACTGTCACCAATATGCCACCGAGCACAAAACGCTCTGATCTGATCCACTAAAGGTAGATTCACAAAGTGGTCTGACTGACTCTCAAGGGAAAGGCAGACATGGCTGATTGTTGCTAAGAAATGCTGAGCTGTATTACAGTCTTCTGCCTCTTTCTCTGAATCCACATGGCACTCATTGTCCTCCCCCCCTCCACTCCCCAACTCAGTCAGCCCTGGATTATGGACAGCCTCATATTGTTCCCTAATTGTTTCTCCACCAGAAAAGTGCTGGAATTTCCTGAAGATAGAGTTCTTTTTCCTAAGGTAACTTCTATAATTGTAACCACTCCCAAGCCTCTGGCTGGTAATTTCCCTTCCTTCACGGTATGGACTTCATATCAACTAGATAAAGAATAAAAGAACACCACTTTGGTCTGGAGAGATGGCTCAGCAGTTTAGAGCACTGACTGATCTTCCAGAGGTCCTGAATTCAATTCCCAGCAACAACATGGTGGCTCACAACCATCTGTAATGAGATCTGATGCCCTCTTCTGATGTGTATCTGAAGACAGCAACAGTTTACTCACATATATAAAATAAATAAATCGACTTGTGCTGAGGAGCCAGCAGAAGGCGGGCTCCAGACACAGGGACTGAGGAAAAGCCCGGAGGTAAAAGCCTGCCTGCTTCCACCTGTGGCCAGAAACCCCGCCTGGACCAACACGCCTCTCCATATACAAGTAGCTCAGGGAGAAAGCTACCCGACCACTTGTGCTGGGGAGCCAGCAACAGGAGGACTCCAGACTCAGGGTCTGAAGAACAGCTGGAAGAGAGAACTGGTCTCCCAGGAATATTGACATCTGAGCTTGAAGGAAAGACAAGCCACAGTCAGAAAGAGAAAGACCAGCTAACACCAGAGATAACCAGATGGCGAAAGGCAAGGACAAGAACACAAGAAACAGAAATCAAGACTACTTGGCTTCAGCTGAACCCAGCTCTCCCACCACAGCCAGCCCTGGATACCCCAACACACCAGAAAAGGAAGACTCAGACTTAAAATCACTTATCAAGAGGATGATAGAAGATTTTAAGAAAGAAAGAAATAACTCCCTTAAAGAAATACAAGAGAACACAAGTAACAACTGGAAGCCCTTAAAGAGGACACACAAAAATCCCTTGAAGAATTACAGGAAAAAACAATCAAACGGGCAGAAATACAGGAAAACACAAACAAATGAAAAAAACCATTCAGGAATTAAAAACAGAAATAGAAACAATAGAGAAATCACAAAGGGAGACAACCCTGGAATTAGAGATCATAGGAAAGAAATCAGGAGTCATAGATGCAAGCATCACCAACAGAATACAAGAGATGGAAGAGAGAATCTCAGGTATAGAAGATACCATAGAAAACATGGACACAACAGTCAAAGAAAACACAAAATGCAAAAAGCTCCTAAACCAAAACATCCAAGATATCCGGGATGCAATGAGAAGACAGAACCTGAGGATAATAGGTATAGAAGAGAGTGAAGACTCCCAACTTAAAGGACCAGTAAATATCTTCACAAAATTATAGAAGAAAACTTCCTTAACCTAAAGAAAGAGATGAACATAACTATACAAGAAGCCTACAGAACTCCAAATAGACTGGACCAGAAAAGAAATTCCTCCCTTCACATTATAGTCAAAACACCAAATACACAAAACAAGGAAAGAATATTAAGAGCAGTAAGGGAAAAGGGGCAAGTAACATATAAAGGCAGACCTATCAGAATTACACCAGACTTCTCACCAGAGACTATGAAAGCTAGAAGATCCTGGGCAGAGATCATACAGACTCTAAAAGAACACAAATGCCAGCCCAGGCTGCTATACCCAGCAAAACTCTCAATAATCATAGAGGGTGAAACCAAAATATTCTACGACAAATCCAAATTTGCACAGTATGTTTCCACAAACCCAGCCCTACAAAGAATAATACATGGGAAATGCCAAGGCAAAGAGGGAAACTACACTCAAGAAAAAGAAAGAAAATAATCTTTCAACAAACTCAAAAGAAGATAGCCACACAAACAATATAAACAACATCAAAAATAACAGGAAATAACAATCACTATTCTTTAATATTTCTTAACATCAATGGTCTCAACTCCCCAATAAAAAGACATAGACTGACAGACTGGATCCATAAACAGGACCCAGCAATTTGCTGAATCCAGGAAACGCACCTCTGTATTAAAGACAAACACTACCTCAGAGTAAAGGGCTGGAAAACAATTTTCCAAGCAAATGGCCCCAAGAAACAGGCTGGAGTAGCCATTCTAATATCGAATAAAATTGACTTTCAACCAAAATTCATCAAAAAGGATGAGGAAGGACACTTCTTACTCATCAAAGGAAAAATCTACCAAGAAGAACGCTCAATTCTGAACATCTATGCCCCGAATGCAAGAGCTCCCACTTTCATAAAAAAAAAAACTCTACTAAAGCTCAAAGCACACATTGCACCTCACACAATAATAGTGGGAGACTTCAACACCCCACTATCAACAATGGACAGATCTTGGAAACATAAACTAAACAGAGACACAGTGAAACTAACAGATGCTATGAACCAAATGGGTTTAACAGATATCTATAGAACATTTCATCCTGCATCAAAAGAATATACCTTCTTCGCAGCACCTCATGGTACCTTCTCCAAAACTGATCATATAATTGGTCACAAAACAAACCTCAACAGATATAAGAGGATTGAAATAATCCCATGTCTCCTATCAGATCACTATGGATTAAGGTTGGTCTTCAATGGCAAAAACAACAACAGAAAGCCCACATACACATGGAAGCAGAACAATGCTCTGCTTAATGATAACTTGGTCAAGGAAGAAATAAAGAAGGAAATTAAAGACTTCCTAGAATTCAATGAAAATGAAAATACAACTTACCCTAACCTATGGGACACATTGAAAGCAGTGTTAAGAGGAAAACTGATAGCTCTGAATGCCTCCAAAAAAAAAAACTGGAGAGAGCATATATTAACAGCTTAACATCACATCTGAAAGTTCTGGAACAAAAAGAAGCTAATACACCCAAGAGGAGTAGAAGGCAGGAAATAATCAAATTAAGGGCTGAAATCAACCAAGTGGAAACTAAAAGAACTATACAAAGAATCAACAAAACCAAGAGCTGGTTCTTTGAGAAAATCAACAAGATAGATAAACCCTTAGCCAGACTAACCAGAGGGCACAGAGACAGTATTCAAATTAACAAAATTAGAAATGAAAACAGAGATATAACAACAGACTCTGAGGAAATTAAAAAAATCATCAGATCCTACTACAAAAGCCTATATGCAACAAAATTGGAAAGTCTGGAAGAAATGGACAAGTTTCTAGACAGATACCAATTACCAAAGTTAAATCAGGATCAGATAAACCATCTAAACAGTCCCATAACTCCTAAAGAAATAGAAGCAGTCATTAAAAGTCTCCCAACCAAAAAAAGCCCAGGACCAGATGGGTTCAGTGCAGAATTCTATCAGACCTTCGAAGAAGACCTAATACCAATACTCTTCAAGCTATTCCATAAAATAGAAACAGAAGGAACACTACCCAATTCATTCTATGAGGCCACAGTCACACTGATACCAAAGCCCCACAAAGACCCAACAATAAAAGAAAACATCAGACCAATTTCCCTTATGAATATCGATGCAAAAATACTCAATAAAATTCTTGCAAACCGAATCCAAGAACACATCAACACAATCATTCATCATGATCAAGTAGGCTTCCAGGGATGGTTCAATATCCAGAAATCCATTAATGCAATCCACTACATAAACAAACTCAAAGAAAAAAACCACATGGTCATCTTGTTAGATGCTGAAAAAGCATTTGACAAAATTCAACATCCCTTCATGATAAAAGTCTTGGAAAGATCAGGAATTCAAGGAGCATACCTAAACTTAGTAAAAGCAATATAAAGCAAACCAGTGGCCAACATCAAACTAAATGGAGAGAAACTTGAAGCAATCCCACTAAAATCAGAGACTAGACAAGGCTGCCCTCTCTCTCCCTATCTATTCAACATAGTACTTGAAGTTCTAGCTAGAGAAATCAGGCAACAAAAGGAAATCAAAGGGATACAAATTGGAAAGGAAGAAATCAAAATATCACTATTTGCAGATGATATGATGGTATACATAAGTGACCTCAAAAACTCCACCAGAGATCTGCTACAGCTGATAAACAACTTCAGCAAAGTGGCTGGATACAAAATTAACTCAAGCAAATCAGTAGCCTTCCTATACTCGAAGGATAAACAGGCTGAGAAAGAAATTAGGGAAATGACACCCTTCACAATAGTCCCAAACAATATAAAATATCTTGGTGTGACTCTAACCAAACAAGTGAAAGATCTGTATGACAAGAACTTCAAATCTCTGAAGAGAGAAATCGGAGAAGACCTCAGAAGATGGAAAGATCTCCCATGCTCATGGATCGACAGGATTAACATAGTTAAAATGGCCATCCTGCCGAAAGAAATATACAGATTCAATGCTATCCCCATCAAAATCCCAACTCAATTCTTTGTAGACCTAGAAAGAGCAATTCTCATATTCATATAGAATAACAAAAAACCCAGGATAGCAAAAACTATCCTCAACAATAAAAAGGTCTTCTGGGGGAATCAGCCTCCCTGACCTCAAGCTGTACTACAGAGCAATAGTGATAAAAACTGCATGGTATTGGTACAGTGACAGGCAGGTTGATCAATGGAATAGAATCGAAGACCCAGAAATGAATCCACACACATATGGTCACTTGATCTCTGACAAAGGAGCTAAAACCATACAGTAGAAAGAAGACAGCATCTTCAACAAATGGTGCTGGATCAACTGGCGGTCTACATATAGAAGATTGTGAATTGATCCATTCCTATCTCCCTGTACAAAGCTCAAGTCCAAGTGGGTCAAGGACCTTCACATAAAACCAGATACACTGAATCTAATAGAAGAGAAAGTAGGGAAGAGTCTCGAACACTTGGGCACAGGGGAAATGTTCTTGAACAGAACACCAATAGTTTGTGCTGTAAGGTCAAGAATTGACCGATGGGACCTCATAAAATTACAAAGCTTCTGTAAGGCAAAGGAACTGTAATTAGGGCAAAACGGCAACCTACAGATTGGGAAAAGATCTTTACCAATCCTACATCCAATAGAGGGCTAATATCCAATGTATACAAAGAACTCAAGAAGCTAGACTCCAGAGATACAAATAACCCTATCAAAAAATGGGGAAGTGAGCTAAACAGAGAATTCTCAACTGAGGAAACTCGAATGGCCGAGAAGCACCTAAAGAAATGTTCAACATCCTTAGTCATCAGGGAAATGCAAATCAAAACAACCCTGAGATTCCACCTCACACCAGTCAGAATGGCTAAGATCAAAAACTCAGGTGACAGCAGATGTTGGCAAGGATGTGGAGAAAGAGGAACACTCCTCCATTGCTGGTGGGAATGCACGTTGATACAACCTCTCTGGAAATCAGTTTGGCGGACCCTCAGAAAATTGGACATAATACTACCTGAGGACCCAGCTATTCCACTCCTGGGCATATATCCAGAAGATGCTCCAACATGTAATAAAAACACATGTTCCACTATGTTCATAGCAGCCATATTTATAATAGCCAGAAGCTGGAAACAACCCTCCACAGATGAATGTCCCTCCACAGAGGAATGGATACAGAAAATGTGGTACATTTACACAATGGAATACTACTCAGCTATTAAAAACAATGACTTCATGAAATTCGTAGACAAATGGATGGATCTTGAAAACATCATTCTGAGCCAGGTGGCTGGAGAGCGGATCCTGTGACACAGGGCTCCATACTCAAAGAGTGCCAGCAGAGAGCTGGTATCCCAGGAGTGCCGACATATCTTCAAGCACAGGCAAGACCACCACTTCTGTTCAAATTCACTGGATCAAGAGGGACCCTTGCAGAGCCATCAGGACACAGGAAACTAGAGACCGTATCACCAACCAAAGAATACACATGGAGGGACCCATGGTGCTAGCCACATATGCAGCAGAGGAGTGTCTTGTTTGCCATCGGGGGGAGCAGAAGCCCTAGGGCCTGAGGGTGTTAGATCCCTCAGTATAGGAGAATGCCAAGGAGGGAAGCGAAGAATGGGTGGGTAGGTGGGTGGGGGAATACCCCCATAGTGGCAGGGGGAGGGGGAGGGAATAAGGAGGTTCCAAAGGGGAGATCTGGAAAGGGGGAAACATTTGAAATGTAAATAAAGTATGAAAAATAAATTTAAAAAACATTAAAAAAGAAAAAATAAATAAATAAATAAATCTTTAAAAAAAAAAAAATACCACTCCACCCCCAATGAAATACTAACAGAAAAGGAAATAGCATCCAGACACGTTCCAGAGCCTTGACTGTTGGAGATTAGGAGAAGATATCACCACAGCTGAGGGATTCCTTTGAACCAGTTCACCAGCCATCAAAACACCCAAGTCTAGAATGAACCCACACTCCAGAGGGTCTCCTCTATTCTGCTCAATAGAAACAGGAAATTTTTTGGTATACTAAAAACAAAAATGTTCTTTAATTCTTAAAGTCAGCACCAGGGAAGTCCCAACTATGACAGAAACCAGTTACTTGAAATAAAATCTAGACAGCAGCTAGGACTACTTTCTTGAAGTAATGTATCACCTCACCTCGTGGTGAATAACCATCTTGAAATATTTACAGGAAGCCATATTTTAAAAACAAAGGAAAAAAGGAGGAGGAGGATGAAGGGAAGAAGAAGAAAGAAGGAGGAGGAGGAGGAGGAGGAGGAGGAAGAAGAAGAAGAAGAGGAAGAAGAAGAAGAAGAAGAAGAAGAAGAAGAAGAAGAAGAAGAAGAAGAAGAAGAAGAAGAAGAAGAAGAAGAAGAAGACCTGAGCAATTTGAAAATAGAGAAGGTTATCCCATCGTTAATGCCTCCTCAAGCAAGCTGTGTGGGCCCTTCTTCAGACAAGCTACATCGCCAACAGCCCGGCTTGATATTCCCTAAAAGTGAAGACAACTCTGTGTCTCTTGTGACTATGTCAAGTTCTCACTGACAAAATTTTAATGTTCAATGCACTCTTTAAAAATAGGGGGAAATGGTTTCTTTAGGAAACTTACAGCAAACAGAAAAAGCAAAATCTACTGCCACGTGGACATCCTGAGGCTCCTTTATGTACTCTATGTTCACAAAAGATTCATGGACAGACAGGCAACTATACCAGGAATGACGCCCCTGGCCCTGCCCTCAGGTAGAACCAGGTTCAGGAGAGTGAGGTTCTGTACTAATTTTAGTTTTCAGAGAAGACTTCTACCACCTCCTCTTTGTTCATGTTTTATCGACGGCTGCCTTACACGATTACTTTACCTATAGAATGATTTGTGCTTTAGCAAGCTATGTCCTTATCACTCTGGCCCACTGCCCCTCACTTCTCACGCAGGCCCAGGTAAACTATGAAATGGAAATGCAAAAATCCCTTGCTTAATTTTTACTATTAGTGTATGAATAGTTGAAAGACTGTCACTGCTGAGCAGTGAGCCAAGGGCAACCCTTGACTGCTTGACTGGCCTCGGAGGAGAACAGATCATCAGTCAGGCATGGCCATCCCATCATGACCATCACGGTCCGTTACATGACCCTCTTCCATTTCTTCACAGCATGATGCTGTGCAGTTTTTGTTGGTTTCTTTCCAATCTTTGAATTAGACTGTACGTCCCATAGATCACGTCTCTCTTTCCCAGCATTCTGTCTACAGCATCTGTGTGGACACATAGCTGCAGCATTCAACTCAGCAGGAGAATGCAGGAGTAAGAAGGGACAGACGGAAGAAGAAAGGAGGGAAAGGCAGGAAGTGTCAGAGACAGAAGAGGGAGGAGCCACCAATAGTGTCCATCCTCAGGCTGTCCCTGCTCTTGGCTGCTTACCTTCCCCTGTATGTCCTTGGTTCCAGCCCTACCATGACAAGCAGACTCGCAGAACACCCTGGAAAACATAGCTAACATTACTGACCTCTCGCTTTCATACAGAGCTTCCTCTGATTCAACTAAAACCTTCAGTTAAGTAAAGAAAGTGCCCTGTGTACCTCCATAAGGAAGAGGGGGACTTGACTATGGGACTTGGATGGGGCCAGTCCCCTGCCTCAGCTTCATTCCCGATTTTCCTCCAGCTGAAGCTCTGTTCATTGAGCAGAACCTGTATTCTTCCTTGTTGCTTCTACCCAGAACTTCAGCCCTGACATTCCTCTGGGCCCTAATTGTAGCTTGTAGCTCTTTGGGGGCAGATGCCACCAGCAGCTTATTTTGCTGTTCTTTGGTCCAAATGCCCAGGAATGCTATCTAGATCCCCACCTGTCTCTCTACACTAATTCACATACAGGTAACTGGCTATATCTATGAATTGTCTGCCCTTGTGTTAAGATTCCTCTTGCTAGAGCTAGCATTATTTTGTGGGGAGGTGGATCAAGTCATGTGATGTACAAATTGACTTTTCACCGGGCAGTGGTGGTGCACGCCTTTAATCCCAGCACTTGGGAGGCAGAGGCAGGCAGATTTCTGAGTTCGAGGCCAGCCTGGTCTACAGAGTGAGTTCCAGGATAGCCAAGGTTACACAGAGAAACCCTGTCTTGAAAAACCAAAAAAAAAAACAAATTGACTTTTCATTGAAAAACTCTATGGTAGGAAGGCAGTTTAACATACATTGGTGCAAGCATAAAGTCCTGGAAGCACCCCCCAGTGGGGTGGGCACTGTTATTCCCATTCTGTGGGAGTGTTGTTTCCTTCCACAAATGATAAGTATTTAAAAGTTAGGTGTGGCTCAAACCCTAAAATTCCTATTGGGAATTTGCCACCAAGACAGAGAGAAACAAAGTGGAACGGACTCAAATGCTTATCACTCCATCAAAAACAAGAACTGTTCCTCCATGAACAAATCATAAACTCTCCAGCCTACTAGTGAGTGCATTGGTTTGCGAGGACTACTGTAGCAAGAATGGGTGGCTTAAACCCAGAGACAGCCTCACAGTTATGGAGAGTCAAAGTCCAAAGTCAATTTATCTGTAGGTTTGGGTTCTTCTGAGAGCTGAGAGAGAAGAATTTACTTCAGACCTTTCCCCTTGGTTTAAAGGTGACCATCTCCAAGGTCACACTGTGCCCTACTTGTCTGTGTCTGTGCTTCCCTTTTTTAACTAAAGGCCAGCATTTCCAGGAAAACTGAGCACTCGGGAGGCAGAGGCAGGCACTTTTCTGTGAGTTCGAGGCCAGCCTGATCTATGTAGTTAAGTTCTAGGCCAGCCAGAGCTTTCTTTTCCCTGTCAAAAGAAAGTTTACTCAAGGATATTTTTTAAAAAGTTTAAAAGAAAACCCCCAGGGCAGCTAGCTATATGTCAGCTGCTGCCTAGCAAGGAGAGAAGAGCAAGAGCAAGAGCCAGCCCCATTTGAGTTAAGCTACTATAGAGGGTGGCCAAGTGACAGGAAGAGAAAGACAGAGTTCAGCTAAAGTATTAGGGAAGCATACTTAGAACAGAGAGAAGAAGAAAAGGGAAACATGCTTTTCTGAGTAATTAAAAACAGGTCGACCTTGCTGCCTGAGGTAGGCAGGAGAGCTCTCCTTGATCCTCACCAGCTGTAGCACTTGGGAGAGAGGGTCCTGCCCCTCACCAGGGCAGCACAGTAGAGCTGACCGTTGTGGTGGGGTATGAGCATGGGAGAGCTGTTCCACCCACCCTCATCTGCCAAGATGTGGCATGGGTGAGGGAAAGATGTCCCCTCTCCCTTCACTGCCTGAGGCAGGTATGCGAGCTGCCCCTGACCCTTGCCAGCTGCAGTATTGGGTGAACTAGCCAGAGCTGGAGAGCTCACCCTGGTGGTGTGTGCACAGGAAAGCTGGTGGGCTGACCAACTCAGCTACCACCCAGGCCCAGATCCAGGACTTTGAGTTGGTCCACCCCATCATCTACCCCATGTATGCTTTGCTGTTGTGTGTGAAAGGGCCGGTAGAGCAAGGCTGTAGCAGTTCATGACACAGGGCAACAACAGGATATCCGAGAGAAGTCCCCATGAGGATCCGGTATTGATAGAGCAGCAGAAACCAGAGGCCTCAATCCAGACAAATGACTCATTGCAATGAACATTTGCAAGTAAAGATGTGTGGACCAACGGGTACACTGGGTGACACACCACAGTTTCCACAACAAGATTTTTTGTTGTTTTATTCTCTTTTATTTTTCTTTTGAGGAGGAGATGAATGGAACTGGGGTGCATGATGAAAAATTCACAAAGAATCAATAAAATGTTAAAGAAAATTATATACTTCATTCCATTTTTTCTTTTACATTTTCCTAGTTTGGAAATATATATTCAGAAAAATATGTAGACTATACAATTAATAACTAGAAAGGCAAATCCAACATTCGTACTTGAGTAGAGATGTGTGCAGTATCAGAAGCACCTGTGACACTTTCCCTCATGAGCTTATCCTTCCCAGAATTCTATCATCCTGAATTATCACTTTATTGCCAGTGTTGCTACTTGTAAACAGTATAAGTTAGCTTCATGTGATTATTGAAATCTGTGTCCTTGTGTTTAAAACTCCAAAGCCACCAAAAGGTAGCCAGGTGGCACTATTAACTTTTCCACTCTCTTTAGCTAGATTCCCAGTTTTAGTGTTTTCTATGTGTCTTAATCTCTGCATATGTATATATGACATATATGTACATGTATATGCATATGTTTGCTGAATTATTGAAATAAATGTGAAACCATTGGGTGAAAGAAGTGGGCAGACTTATGAAGCTCCTGTTAAAGTTTCCTACGTGGCTGCTCTAGAGAGATAGGTATCATCCCAAAGATGTGAGAAGAAAGGCTGCCGACCCAAATCGTCATGGCCAATTTAATTAAAGCAAGCAATTAATTAGAGTAAGCATTTTTAATTCACATATAGGAGCTGTCTCTCCCTAAAAATTGGGTTTAAGAGATCATCACTGGATGTGAGGAAGACAAGGTTTTTATAGATCAGGGTACGGGGTTTCCAAAGGGGGGGTTGGCAGGGAAAATAGGCGGGGATATAGGACCTGACCATAAGCATAACAAGATAGTCGTAACAACCTTCTGAAACAAAGACATAATTTCAAGGTGGCAGTAACAAGGTAGTCACAATAACAGGTACTCATAATAAAGTAGTCATAAAAACCTTTTGAAACAAAGGTAGGATTGTAAGATGGTTTGTTGGGAGCCGCCTGAGCGCCCACATCCGCCATTACAAGATAGCGC
>JADRCH010000029.1:4150057-4192155 GCA_019843965.1 Rhynchomys soricoides | reverse complement strand
CTATGTGTGCCGCGTCGTTCTTGCTGGCGAGACCGTAGCGCGGGACAATGGTTATAGTAATTTTTTGGAACAAAGACATGGTTGTCATTTCCTGGTACAGACAGTACAAAACTATTTGTACTTAAGGTTAAAGAAGGGGCTTACCTAATTCCTGAAAAAAGAGGTTTAATCATAAATGGGAAAGAGCCTAATTTGTCTTTACTATATGATGGCTTTTAAGTCCAAGATGGACACATGCTGGTTTATCACAGAAACTGTGGGAAGGAAGAGAATTTCTCATTAAAGGGATAATTATTCCTCCTATCTCTTAAACTGGCTTAAGCAGATCTGACTACCTGAAGGGCCGTTCTTTAGCCTAACTGAAATGTTAGGTCTCTCCCAGGCCACAAATTTCATTTTCTTGACCAAAAGGAAATAGAGTTCCCTTGGCGGCCTTTCCTGCTAGTTTGACATCAGTCAGGGATAATAAAATCAAAGAGCAGTGAGACTGGATTAGCACTCACCCTCACTTTAACTGAACCCAGTTAACTGTGAGTGAGCGCCCATGGCAGGTACTCGGTGTCAACATACCAATTTTGTTAAGACTCAGTTGAACCCAAATCCATGACCAAGCTGAAGAAGTCCTCACATGGATCCTCCTCAGTGCACCTCCCTCACATCCTAGACTCAGGGCCAGAGAGTTGAGAAGCAAAGGTGTGCACATCCACCCTCCCTGCTGCTGCCCAGGACTAACAGTTATGGGGTTCATGGAGAGGTGTGCTGCCTTCTACCTCACCGTGAGGGGTACAAAGCTACTCTCCTCTTCTTTTTCCATCCCTCCACCAAGGACTCCTGCCATCCACTGTCACCCCTACCTCCTGCCTTACTGCCCCAGCCTGACCAGTCTTCACCAAGTAGCCTGCTGAAGGCCGAAGCCTAGTGGTTGGGTCAGCCTCTTCAAGCTGCTGTGGAGCCTCCACATGTTTTACTATGCCCTGTTCTAGGAGCTAAACTTAAATATGGGTTCAGATCACTACCCACAAGGTATGGATAGGAAGCTCGACAATGAGGCTAGAGCATATCAATTAGGAGACCTTGAACTTGGACCTCTATAACTGATGAACAAATTTCACTACTTTCAGCAAAGACCTAATCTGACACAGAGAAAGATGGCTGATTTCAGCTTCCATTGTTATCATGTTTTATGCTGTGCAGGGTTCAATTTCCTCTTTTATCACTGATTATATGCCTTTGGGGCATAATTTTTAACCTCTCTGAATTTTAACATCTTCAAATTTAAAATATATGAAGTTACAGACACTCTCCCATTCATAATTATGGTAATATGCATTAAAAAGTAAGGTAATGATGTCCGGGTAAGGTAACACACACCTTTAAGCTCAGCACTTGCAAGACAGAGGCAAGAAGATCCCTGTGAATTCCTGACTGGACCATATCTGGCAATTAGCAAACACTCCAAATGTTGTAGTTTTTTTCTTTTTTTTTCCTGGCTATCCTTTGCCTGTGTTTTCTTTCTTTCTTTTTTTTTTTTTTTTTCATATTTTATTTACATTTCAAATGTTTCAGATCTCCCCTTTGGAACCTCCCCATTTCCTCCGCCTTCCCCCTGCCAATTGGGGATATTATGTTGTAGTTAAAAATAAATAAAACAGGGCTGGACAGATGGCTCAGCAGTTGAGAGCACTGACTGCTCTTCCAGAGGTCCTGAGTTCAATTCCCAGCAACCACATGATGGCTCACAACCATCTGTAATAGGATCTGATGCCTTCTTCTGGTGTGTCTAAAGACATACTCACATGAAATAAATAAATAAACCTTTTAAAATAAGTAAATAAATAAAACAAAGCTACTGTCATTATTGTCATGACCATAACTTTCACAAGGAATTTACCAGAATAACAAAGCTATCTCCTGCCACTGATTAACTTGCTCCAGTTGTGTTGAGAATGCCAATTACACTTTTTCATTTGCACATACTGTTTGGAAATGTTTACTCCCATGCAGTAAAACCATATTTTAGAGAAAAGGAATGTTATTGATTTAGACGGCACCATAAAAGGGAGCCATGGAAATCACCTCATGAAATCTTCAGAAAGTCAGCAGAACGTGCAGCTTCCGGTGACGCCATCCCAACTGTGACTCCAGGCTATGTGCTCTACAGACATGCCATCTTCTTTGAATTAGAAATGACTCTTGTTCTAGACTGTGTCTAGAACTATTTCTTATCTATAACTACTTAGGAGCCTCCATTGCGTGGCAGAGGACTTCTGTCTCCATCTTCTCCCTCACAGCTGACCCCACAGCTCCTCCTGTTTGTTACTCATGATACTTTTCCTGGGGGTCCTGTTAGAAGTGAGGCTGCGGTCCCAAAAATAACCACACAATCCAAAGTATCTTGGCCAAGGAAACTTTTATTTCTGCAGAAGTTTTCAAAGCCCTAACAAGTTCTGGGAAGCAAGCACACCAGCAGGAGTCCCTTGGAGCATTATTCCTAACATGAGGATTCTGTGCTTACTCTGGTGGTCAGAATTTGGTCTCAAATTCCCATATAGTTGGTGAATTCATATGGAGAAATGTGATCTGGCAATAATGTACTTACTGGAGTTTGGAGAAGTTTGGTGTTTTGGAAAGACATCAAAACTCAGGAGAATCACATCTCCTATTACAGGAACCAGAAACTTATGTGGGGCAGTCACAAAATGGTCTTCTCTCAAAGCAGAGTCATCCTGGCTCAGCTAATCAGAAGAAGACAATGTTTCTCCCATTCTTAGGCTCATTAATAAAAGGATTTAGAAATGGATTCAGCAGGAATCTCAAGAACAATTTTGTTAGAGTTTAAGAGAAAAACAACAGGGGACAAAAGCTGCCAGGAGTGGGGGTGGGAAGCTGGAAAGAGGAAGAGAACATGGAACAGATTTGGCAACAGAGATCAGTCAAGCAGCCACGTAACTGACAAACAGCAGCTCTTCGGTGGAAATAGGACTGCGGAGTTTCAGAGAATGAATGAGAAAGTCCAGAGTATCAGGGAAAGCATGCCCAGACTTTGGTCAGAGACAGAAGAGAAGGAAACATTATGTTTTACTGAGCAGAGCAGGCCAGCTCTGCAGTGCTACTTTATGGAAGATCTGCAAGCAATTGCGTGGAGTTTTGAGAAAGAGTAAGTACATTATCTCATCAGAGGATGATTATTCCTCCCCTTTCCTTAGAATGTCTTCAGGAGAATCAGCTTTACCAGAAAGTGGGCAGGGCTTGTCCCCTAGACCTGTGATTGACAGGCTCCACTGGATTAATTCTCAAGGGAAGAGAGAGACAATAGTATGTAATGCTGTGATCTTTGGAGTAGGTCAGAATGCCATGGCCTCCATCCAGGGCCAAAAGTAAACTTTCCTTCTTTGGACCAGGAGGAAGCAGTTTTTCCCTACTGAATTCAACAACGCCCTGGTAGCTCCACCTCTTCATATGGGATTTAAAAGCCTAAAGTGGAGCATAGCTGATGCTTACATTTCTAGTAAGGGGATTGGGAAGTGAGGTTTAAAGCCTACTTTGAGGCAAGAGTCCATCCAAGACTACTGTAACAATATTTTTCCTTCATATATTTCTGGAAGCATCATGACCAAAAAGCAAATTGAGAAGGAGATGGTTTATTGGATTACACTTCCATATTTCAATCCATCACTGAAGGAAACTAGTACAGGAACTCAATTAGTGCAGGGACCTGGAGGCAGGAGCTGATACAGAAGCCATGGAGGGGTGCTGCTTACTGACTTGCTCCAAATGGCTTGCTCAGCATGCTTTCTTGTAGAAACCCAGGCCATAAACCCAGAGGTGGCACCACCCACAATGGGCTGGGCCCTACCCCATCAATCACTAATTAAGAAAATGTAGGCTGGCCCATGGCCTGACCCTTACGGAGGCATTTTCTCAATTGCGGGTCCCTCCCCTCTGATGACTATAGCTTGTGTCGAGTGGACACAAATCTAGCTTGCACACCTCTCTTGGTTACACCTCCCTTGGTTACACCTCCCTTGGTCACATCTCCCTGGTTACACCTCCCTTGGTTACACCTCCCTTGGTCACACCTCCCTTGGATACAGGTTTGGGAACACTGTTCCTTTGAACCAATTCTCTGTCAAACAGCAGAAGAAATATTTCACACACGTGTCCTGGCGTGGCTCTGCCCCACAATGTAAATTCACTGTCGCTGTACAGAAAATGAAAATGTCAACTAAATTTAAACAAGACATCCAATGGCTAGATTTATAAGTCAATAGATTCTTATTAGCATATTAAACAAAAAATAATACATTTATCAGCCTATTAAACAAAAGCAATAATTCAGGTTTGGCAAGTATTTATTAAGTATCTACCATATACCTAGCATATTTTAAGATGTTGATATCTGAGCACATTGTGTGGGGGTTTGGGGAATTTTTGTTGTTTTGTTGGTGGTGGTGGTTGTTGTTGTTGTTGTTTTGAGATAGTCTCTCATTGTAGTCTGGGCTCTCTGGAATTACAGATGTGAACCACCATGCCTAGCAGCAGTTCTTTTTCTACGAGTGAATAATAGTTGTGTACATCTATGTGCATACACATGTATATTTATCTTATACATTTAGCCATTGACATATATTTAGGTTGTTTTATACATTTAGTGTACAAATGTTTCCACATTTACTGTGATGGTTTAAATAAGAAAGGTCCCATAGGCAAATACATTTGAATGCTCAGTCACCAGGAAGTGGAACTGTTTTGGAAGGAGTAGGGGTGTGGCCTTGTTGGAAGAGGTGTGTCACTGGGCTTTGAGGTTCCAAAAGGCCTTACCAGGCCCAGACTCTATGTTTCTCTGTTTCTTTCTGTCTTTCTCTGCCTCCCTGCCTCTATCTTTTGTCACTCTGTCTGCTACATATGAGTGACGATGCAAAGCTTTTAGCTACTGCCCCAGTGCCATGCCTGTCTTCTTCCTACTGTGATGATCATGGACTAATCCCCTAAAACTGTAAGCAATTAAATGCTTTCTTTTATAAGTTTCATTGGTCATGGTGTCTCTTCACAGCAACCTTACAGTAAATAAGATAGTCGAGAAAATATCAGTGGTTATCATATGAAGTTTTGAGATACTAAAAGAATATCCCTCAAAGGATATTGCCACCTATTCTGAACTATATAATGCATTTGCAGTTGGACATGGGATAGTTATGTCATGTTAGACATGATTATGACCTGGTTCTTGTTTTCACTTGAAAATTTATCGTGATAGGGAGATAGGATTGTGTGTCAACTTGACAAGGGGTGGTCTTGGGATGGCTGTTCTTCCTTGTCAACTTGATTACATCTGGAATTAACTAAAAATGCAAGCTCTTGGGCAAACCTGTATATTTAGTTAATTGGACTTTGGAGGTAGGAAGACCACTCCTCACCCATCTCACCTGAGGTTAGAAAGATTCACCTTTAATCTGGCCATGCCAGAGTAAGGAAACCTTCCACTAAAGGAAGCAGAAAAGGCAAAACTGAAACTGATTTGAAAAACAAGGTTCTTTAAATATAGAAATTTCTGAAATTAAACATTTAAAATACCTTTTACATGCCTTTGATGCAAACCTGCAAATTCCTAAACCTTTAGAAACATCTGTTGTCTACTCCAAAATCGCGTGGGTTTCAGCAAAAGCTAGAGAGAGGAAGCACTACTTCCAGGAGGAAGAGGAGCCTAAAAACAGGCAGGGTAGAGGAGGGAGGTGACCCCCACACATACAGCTCAGCGGGGGCATCAGGACTTGGGCCGGATGACAAGGAGAGAAACCATTACCAAGATCCCAGAGACAGGGTCCAGGGAGGAGTAGGGCAATCCAGTCAATCCAGTGCCACTGGAATTTCAGAGGACAGGGATTCTGTGACATCTGTACTACCAAGTAATTAGGTAGTTTGAGGGTAAAGAAGGTACAAATGTTTCCTCTTTGATGTGCAAAGGATTGAAACCAGTGCTTCACACATGCTATGCTAGCACTTTAAGACTGCATCACTTTATTTATTGTTATTTACAAAAAGTTTTCAGTTGGGTTGTTTTGTTTATTTAGTTATTTACATCCCAAACGCTGCCCCGTCTCCTGGTCCCACTCACAGTCACTCCCCCCTGCCCTCTCCCCTTCACCTCTGAGAGGGTGCCCTCTCTTGGGTATCCTCCCCCCAACCCTGTCACATTGGCCAGACATGGAATAAGAAATCTTGTGACAGAGTAACCCTGCCTATACCCACAAAGGACCCTTCCAGGAAAAGGTCAGGCCAGTGGTGACCAAGATAATTTTGAGCCATGCTCATGGAACTAGGAAAAGCCCAATGAGATTTTAAATGCAAATAAACTTAGAACTGAAAGACCCCAGCATTCGTTTTCAAAATCTCTTTAGCAATGAATACCTTGGCTCAAACAAAATCCTGACATAGCACACAGGAGCCTGCTCTGGAGGAAGAAATGGGGCTAGAGATATGAAGTCCCCTATTCAACCTGGGAGATGCTGTACAAGCCCAAAACAAGGTGGAGAGGTAAGGGCAAATCAAAGCGCAAGTTCAGGGACAAGGAGCGTAGCACAGAGTGCACAGAGCGTGTGCCTGATGTGCAGGGAGCCAGGCTTCACTTTTGAGTTTCTTTGCTCATAACAGAGAAGAAGACTCTAAAGTACTTCTGTACATCCATATGGCAGAAAACGAGGCTGGGTTATGAGTGTTGGTGGGAACTGGGTAGGAAGGGGCAAAAGGGAACTCTTAGGACTGGTGATAATATTCTGTCTCAATAGGAGTGTGGGTTACATCCGTCAAAATGCAGCAAATGTGTACTTCAGATGTGTGTCTCCGTGAGGTAAATGTCGTACTCAATGGGAAGAAAGCCATGAGCAGATATTAAACCCTAGCTTATAATATGCATGTTGAAGTGCTTAAAGCAGAGTCTGCAAGATGTCTGCAAGTTACTTTGAAACGCATTTTTTTAAGCCAGGAGGGCTGATGGATGAAGGAACAGATGGGTGTCTATACAACAAAGCAGTAAAACCAGTTGGACGCATGGCTTCCAACTTTGCTGTATGCTTCCAATTTTTTCCTAATAAAATGTTAGGGGAAGGATCCTTATCTTTTAGAGATGCAGATTGAAATACTTAATGAGCAAGACTGCACAGTGCCGGGGGATCTGCTTCTAATGTGGAGGATACAGGCATGGGGGGAAAGGACAGATGAGATGGCCAAGAGGGTACATTTCCATTTCCATAACAAACCAACGGCTGAGAACAAATTAGCAAAAGAAGTTTTACGAGTGGAAATAACACTGCATTAAAAGTCTTGCCCTAATTTCTATTTGTGACTATGATTAAATACATCTGAAAGGGTTTTTTAAAATAAACTCTAAATTGTCCCCTTTTGTTCATAGAAGTAATGAAATCTCATTTAAAAAGTTGAAATGGGAAGAGATGACTGTAGAGGTTAGGAGCACTGGTTGCTCTGCAGAGGACCTGGGTTCAATTCTCAATGCCCACATGGTGGCTCGCAACCATTTGTAACTCCAGTTCCAGGGGACCCAGTGCCTATGAGAATATATATAAATATATAAAGAGAATATATATATTCATACACATAAAGTAAATAAACCTAAAAATTTAAAAAAAAATTTAAAAAATAAAAAATTGAAGAGGCCAGGCATGGTAGCACAGGCTTGTAATCCTTACTCTTAGAAGGCTGAAGCAGGAAGATTACTAGTTAGAGGCTAGCTTAGCTACATAGTGAGACCCTGTATCGAATATAAATAAATAAATAAATAAATAAATGAGTTGTTATGATCTTGTCAAACATACTTCACTACAACTCTGACTGAAATGGTGATGGTCCAGGTCCCGCTCTGAAAACCTCTCTCAGTGGGAAGCATCCAGAGAGAACCGCAAGTCATGCCCAGTACTGGCTTTCGACTGGGTGCTCTGAATCAAGATACTAAGAAGTCTACTGCTGTATATAGGGAGCATTTCCCCTGGCCCCTTCCCCCAATTTGTTAAAAGTTAAAAAAAGTAAAATACTACACAGCTCAGAGATGTTCTCTGTGTGTAACCAAGCTCCTGCATCCAAGACACTGCTCCTGCTAGAAAGCTCCAGTCAGAACGAAAAGAGAGACAGGGCCAGCTAGGTGGTTTTCTGTATGCACACCCAGCAGTGTGCAGAAAGCCCCAGTCAGAACGAAAAGAGAGACAGGGCCAGCTAGGTGGTTTTCTGTATGCACACCCAGCAGTGTGAATGCAGTGCCTGGAACCCACATAGAAGTGGGAGGAGAGAACTGATTCCAACAAAGTTATCCTCTGACACATGCCATCTCAGACACACGCATACGCACACGCACACGCACACGCACACATTTTAAAAAAGAAAGAAAAGAAAAATAGAGATAACACTTTCAAAACTCATGATAATAGAATGCCTCCTATATGTTTTCTGTGCAGTAAAGCTTAATTCAAAGAAACGCCCCCACATTTTGATGTTTAGCCAAACTGCCTCGGGCTTTACAATGGGCCAGAAATATGACAGCCCCGGCTCCCTTCCAAGATCTTCATCTCCCCACTGGCATCAAAAAGAAGGCTCCCTCTGCACTATTCCTCCCTCACTGTTCTTGCTCCCCACCCCCACCCCCCAGCCCAGACTTTCTTGTGGTATTTCAAAATATTTCCTTATGAACATCAGTAAAACCTGAACAATAGAGGCTACGGAAAGTGGAGTGCCGTTCTCAAACATTTAAAATCTAAAAATAAGTTAATGCCTGTGTGTTTGGGTTGAGTTTTGGAAGCAAGCCCAAACGACTTTCTTTATATCTGTACCTTTGCCCATATCTGTACTAGAAAGAGCCACCTTTCCCTCTGCAGAAATGGCATTATTGTTCTGTAAGCTTTGTGGGGTTTATTGGCGAGCTTGCCCCTAAGGACAAGACCTGCACCTGGGTGATGGGTCCCTGAGAACCAAGGAAGCAAAACTAAGCAAGGTCCTGATGGTTCTCGGGCCCTGGGTAGCTATAGTGCCAAGCTGGGCACCAGCCTCTCTCCAAAGCCAAGGACATGTAAAAGGCAAGAACCACGCAAGCAGGCTATCAGGCTGTCAGTGACCAGGTGACTACAGTATGGCCCATGAGCAATGATGGAGAGGGCCAGCAGCTGGTGCTGCACTTAGCCACTTTGATTTGGCTTTGTAGCTCAGCTCCTCTGGTTAGCAGCAGGGTGGCCCTGGGTAAGTAAACTGACTTTTCTTGGCCTCAGTTTTGCAGCCCTTGAGGGTAAGTGCAGCTCACCCTAACCAAGCACTTTTCACAAGCCAGTTCTTGTTCTGAGAGTAATATACCTGCTCTTCCTGACAATGATGGGGAGCTATTGCTGCCTCCACTGTAGGGAGGGGCTACGTAAATGTCACTCATGCAGCTCTCCTGTGGTGGAGCTCAGACACAAGCCAAATAACAGGCCAGACCCTGCTTGTATAGTTATTCTGCCCTTTTGGGGTTGAGACCCTGTGTAAGGTGGGAAGCATGGCTTATTCACCTAAAATTGAAACAGGCATAAACTAGCCCAGAATTAAGTACCAAGACCATTTTTTTGTTGCTATAGTAGCTTTTCGTTGGTAGTGGTTGGTTGGGGTTTTTTTGTTCTGTTTTTTTGAGACAGGGTCTCTTTATTGTATAGCCTTGACTGTCCTGAAACTCACTATACAGACTCAAACTCATAGAGATCCACCTGCTGAGTGCTGGGATTAAAAGCATCCACAACCATGACCGGTTACTTTTGTTTCTTATTTTTATGTTTTGAGAAAGGGTGTAGCTCCTAGCTGGCCTCAAACTTGCAGTGATCTTTCTGTCTCTGTCTTCTGAGTGCTAGGACTATGGGTATACACTATAATCCCCAGATACAAAATTCCTTGTTGATTAACTAGAGTTCTACTGGTCATGTGTCCTAATTTGATTTAGGGCCTAGCCTTGTGAGATGGTCAGTGTCTTACTTAGGGTTTTACTGTTGTCAACAGACACCATTACCAAGGCAACTCTTATAAGGACAACATTTAATTGGGGCTGCTTACAGGTTCAGAGGTTCAGTCCATTCTCATCAAGGTGGGAGCATGACAGAGTCTAGGCAGACATGGGGCAGAACGAACTGAAATCTTCATCTGAAGGCCGCTTGGAGAAGAATGGCTCCCACATGGCTAGAAGGGTCTCATTGCCCATCCACACAGTGACACACTCTCTCCAACAAGGTCACACCCACTCCAACAAGGCCACACCTCCTAATAGTGCCACTCCCTGGGTCAAACATAATTCAAACCATCACAGTTTCTCCAGGAAGATAGATTGGTTGGTTGGCTGGTTGGTTGGTTTTATCAATTTGACACAATCTGGGAAGAAGATTCTCAATTGAGAAAATGTCTGCATCAAATTGCCTGTAGGTAAGTCTGTATGGCATTTTCTTTCTTCCTTTCTTTCTTTCTTTCTTTCTTTTTTAGTATAGAATAGAGTTTATTCAGGGCATGGGGAGGGGAGTTAAGAGGGTAGTAGAGGCAGAGAAAGGGAGAGAAAGAGAAGTAGAGGAGGAGAATAAAGGCCAGCCATGAGCACGTGGAAGGGGGGGGGGGTGGGGAAAGAGGGGGAGCAAAAGAGCAAGAGAGAGAGGAGGGGGCAAGCAGCCCGAGGCTTTTTCTTAGTAATTACTGAGGGAAGGCCTAGCCCACTGTGGGCAAGGCCACCCCTATGAAGGTGACCCTGGGTTGTATAAAAAGCAAGCTGAGCAAGCCATGGGGGTACACCAGTAAGCAGTACTCCTGTGTGGTCTCTGCTTCAGTTCCTGCCTCTAGGTTCCTGCTCTGATTTCCTTCCCTGACATTTCGTCATAGTAGACCATAAACTGTAAAATGAAATAAACCTTTTCTTCCCCAAATTAATTTTTAGTCATGGTGTTTATCACAATAGAAACCTAACTAGGACACCACTCTGTCTAATTACTTGAACCCTACAAACGGGTCTTAGAAATTTGATTGATTGCCAGTCAGTTTAGCCCATAATCTATTACTTGACTGGCATTTGAAAGGGAGGCAGTTTTGAGCAGCGAGGCCTTGCCTTGTAGGATTGGACAGTCTCTCCAGGCAGAGTGTCAGGTCTGGACTGCATGGGAGGATGCCCTGCTGAAAGTGAGAGGAGACTGGTTGGGGGGTGGGGGATGGGCAGGAGGAAAGCAAATGAGAGAGAGGACGCTGGGGTGACTACAAGCATAGTACATTCTGCACATGTGTGGAATCATAAAAACTAAATTCATAATAAGTCCATTACATATTGAGAACAGAGAAAAAGAAAGTGCCACAGGGGTCTGCATGAACAAAAATCAGATCAAGCACAGGGGGAAATGACTTAATCTTGAAACTTTATGACCATAAAGCACCGACCAAGTCTGCTGCCCAACAAGACCAAATATGGGATTTTTGCTGTTGCTGGTTTTGGTTGTTTGGGAGAGAGGTGGTTTGTCATTTTGTAGTATGGGGGATCAAACTTGGGGCTTTGTGCATGCTGGGAAACCTTCTCCCACTGAGTGGCTCATCCAGCCAAGCATAGGTTTTACAACAGAATGTTGTTTTATAATTGACAAATGGTGTGGTGAACACACAACATGTACATTGCTGTTAGTTATTATCAAGGACTGTGCGACTAGCACTATAGAAGATTTGCTAATGACACAGTCATCACAAACACAAGTACCCTGTTCACTATGACCTTGTGACAGACACTGTGTCACCAAGCAATAGGGTTTTTGAGACCCCTAGAATCCTGTGGGAGCACTATGCTATATCCAGTCTGCTACTGACTGGGACACCATTCTTCACTGGATGAATGTACGCCAAAGTTATGGATTCCAACTTCCGAAATGCAGATAGAGAAAAAAACTAAATTAGATAAAGTATAAGACATGCTGTATTTCTGAAGTGCACATTTTATTTAACCAACACCAGGCATCTGAAACTACCAGTGAGTTTAAATAGTTTCACATTTGTAAAAAGTCTGTAGTGGGGAGGAAACATAAAAGAATCACTAATTTCTTTGTTAATGATGACTTATTCTGGACCAACTTCTGTATCAAAACATTTTATGTTTTATTTTATTATTAGTGTAGTGTGAGAATTGGGGGGGGAGCATTTGCATGTCAGGAAAGGCTTATAGAGGTCAGAGGGCAACTATGAAGCAGGCTCGTGACAGCTACCTTGACATGGCTGCAGGGATCAATTCACTGTCAGTTTGCCAAGTTTTGTAGCACACACTTTTACCTGCTAAGCCATCTCACAGGCCCTTTACCAAATACTGACAGAATCCTAAGTGTAGGTTAAGGTGATAGTTTTATACGGTTTTCAAAGATTGATCTGGGAAAACTAGTGTTCTCCTGTCGGTAGTGGCGCAGACTTTTAATTCCAGCACCTGGGAGGCAGAGGCAGCGGCAGGCAGGCAGATGTCTCAAGGCCAGCCTGGTCTACAGGATGAGTTCCAGGACAGCCAGGGCTACGCAGAGAAACCCTGTCTTGAAAACAGAAAGGGGGGAGGGGAAGGGAAGGGAAGAGAAAAAGGAAAGCCTAGTGTTCAAACATCGATGTGCAGGCACCGAACAAGCAGCCAAAGCAGCACAACAAACACCGTATGTTCGCTTGGGCTGAAGCACGAAGCATCGCCTGCAATGGTCGCCGCTGTGTGGAAGAAAAGGCTCTGTGTTAACTGTAACCAGAAAACTCCCTTAATGACATGTATTTTACCAACAGTTTCCACATTAATAATGCAGTTCAAATGGACAATTAATATACAAATTTTACACATATAATTCTGGAGGGTTGACTGGGTTTTTCTCCCAGAGATGAACAAAGTTCCATGACTACTCCTGCCTGAAAAGAATGGTATATTATTTTCCATGTAATAACATAAAATCTTAAGCTAAGCTGAAAACAAGCTGAACTCCATGGTAATAGAAGGGAATATAACATAAAATGCCAAGTCTAGACTTTGAAAGCCCTGCCTGCGACTCCTATTCTCCTACATGTGAGACCTTAGACGATTTCTTTTTCCTGCAAGGATTTCATCTCAGAACTGCTATGAGATGCCAGAGACCTCAGAGCAGGCATTTAGAGGTTTCCTGCATGGACATGTATGATGGTTTGTTCAGAGCAAGATCCAGAACAGCCAAGCTTAGGCAGAGGAGGAGTTGGAAAACAGAAAGCTGGTGATAATGTAATAGAAGAAAGGGCCATGTTCCAGCCCCAGCAAGCAGCGGAACTCGGCAGCTTTGGCCACATGGCTCTGGCTTTAGAGTCCAGAATAGATGGGACTACTGGGACAACTGATGCTGGTTAGTGGGAGCTAAGAAATTAGTGGTGATGAAGAAGAGACCAGCATCACTGAGGTGAAATCTTTTGGGAAGTGTTTTCTGAGAGCACAAAGAAACTGTGTTCCAGAGATAGCCAAGGCTGTACCTTGTGCTGCAGCTGCACTTGGTAATATATAAGAGTCACCCAGGTGGTACTGGTTTTGAAGGCATAAAGAGCAGCAGAGGCTTGGCACTGTGAGAAGCCATAGAAGGCCACTGGTGAAGGTGCAGCCCCAATTGCAGTTGATGACCCAGGACTGAAGGGGTCATGCAAAAGAGGTGAGGCCTAGTGCCATGAAGAGAGCCTATGAGAGGCTATTGGTGAAGCATAGTTGCAGCAGAAGACCCCAGCGTATTGGAGATGCCAGTACCATGGGATGATCACCAAGAACAGCAGCAGCAGTGGAGTGGATCAACCTGAGCCTAATTAGAGTGCTACAGAGGGCAGAGCTGGAGAAGTGAAGCCAGCCCTTTGGAGGAGCCCAGTAGATCATGTGTGGATCCCAGACATTGAAATGGGAAGCTGTAACATTGAAGTTGCCTTGAAGACCCCAAGATGTTCGAGATGCCAGAGCCATGGGCTATCTGCTGAAGAATGCTGCTAACAGGGAGAAGAACCAGCCCAGGAGAAGTCTGTTGCAGTCAACAAAGATGAAAAAGGAGTTGGAGATCTGAAGACTGCTATGACATCAGACATGGAGATGCAGAGTTTGGAGTTTGCCCAGCTGGTTTCCTGTCTCACTTTGGGGATTACAGTTAAGTGATTGGATGAATTGCCAAAGAGACTTTGGACTTAAAACAAAAACAACAAAAAACATTTTTTTCATTTTCTTTTTTAAATTTTATTTATTTTATTTATATGAGTACACTTTAGCTGTCTTCAGACACACCAGAAGAGGGCATTGGATCCCATTACAGATGGTTGTGAGCCACCATGTGGTTGCTGGGAATTAAACTCAGGACCTCTGAAAGAGCAGTCAGTGCTCTTAACCACTGAGCTATCTCCCCAGCCTGAGACTTTGGATTTTTAACATTGTTGAGACTGCTATAGACTATGAGGACTTTTGAAGTTGAATGAAATGTATTTTTCATTATTCTGTGTTTAGGTATGGTCCCCACTGAACAAGCCTGTGGGGGCCAGGGAGTATAATGTGATGGTTTGTATATGCTTGGCCCAAGGAGTGGCACTATTAGAAGGTGTGTCCCTGTGGGTGTGGGCCTTAAGATCCTCAACCTAGCTACCTGGAGGTTAATATTCTGCTAGCAGTCTTTAGATGAAGATGTAGAACTGTCAGCATCTCCTCCACCATGCCTGCCTGGATGTTGCCATGTTCCTTGATGTACCTTGATGATAATGGACTGAACCTCTGAACCTGTATGCCAGCCCCAATGAAATGTTGTCTTTATAAGAGTTGTTTTGGTCATGGTGTCTGCTCACAGCAGTAAAACCCTAACTCTGACAGCATGCATCAATTCACATTCACATTCCCCTTCCAGAAGAAAGTAAGTCAACATAAATTCAGAATGGGGGGAGAAGAGACAAGAATGGAGGCAGTGTGAACATACAGGGAGAGAGGAAGTGGGTAGGAGCATGGTGAGCAGGCAGAGATAGGTGGAGAAGGAGTGGTGTGGGGAAACACACTGGGTTACTTCCACAGAACCCAGGAAGACCTGGGACCAAAGCCTGGGGGTTCTGGAAGGTGCAGGGAAACACAAAAGGAAGGAATGCTAAGTGAAGGCCTGCGAGCCACCCCAGAAGCAACCCCACAGCTCTGAGCTAGTGTCCTGGGTCTCCTGCAGTACTTAAGACACAGCTCACTGCCAGTCCCCAAGCTGCTACTTAAAAATAATAATAATAATAATAATAATAATAATAATAATAATAATAATAACAACACTAACCTTGTCAGAGGAAGAATAAAGGAACAGGTCCATCCTACAGGGTCTCAGCCAGTATTTGCTCTGGCCTCTCCAGCCAGCCAGGGCTCCATCAATTCAAAGCTGAACAAATGGCTCATGAATTCTAATCCATTCTTCTAGTCTCAGCCTTCTTCTTCATGCTGGGAGGCCAAATTATAGTATTTTATTATTTTGTCTCTTTACTGTGTATTTTATTTATCTCTCTTTGTGCAGCCTAGTTTTGAAGCATTTTTTCAAAAACTCTACTGGTTCTGATCGCTATTTTTATTCATGGTGAAAACCACCAGTGGCTATAGCGCATCTTCTCCCAACCCTCAAGATTTCTGTCAGACCCCTGCCACCCTGCCAGCTTCGCATTGGAGCCGAATGCTGGAACTCCACACAGTGAGTTGGTTTCAGTTCTCCCAAGCACATTAATCCTTTGCTAGAGTCAGAGGTTCTGCTCCTGGCTGCTTCACGTAGTGCCCACCAGCCAACCTCCAGGATAAGAGAGCAGATCAAATGGATAACAGACTTCTAATCTACCTAATAGCGTGCTGCCATCCACCCTCTCTCATGTATGGAGTCTCTCAGACAGTGCCCATTGGCATGGGGGCCACTTACAGATCTTGTTTACAATGTATTGTATTCCCAAAATGCAGCACAGTGTTTGGCACATAGTAGGTACTCAATAAATACTTACTGAGTAAATGGGTTGCTCCGTGTGTGTGTGTGTGTGTGTGTGTGTGTGTGTGTGTGTGTCAGGGTTTTACTATGTAGCAGCCCTGGCTGGCCTGGAACTCACTCTGTAGATCAGGCCGGTCTTGAACTTTCACGAGATCCACCAGCCTCTGACTCCTGAATGCTAAGGCATGGGGCAGCATTGGTGGATGTTTGTCTATAGTATAAAGACGCCTCCATTTTATGATGTTAATTTGTGTTAGGAATTTCCAGGCAGAACTTTCTATCTAGTAGGGGCCCTAGAAAGGAAGAGAAGAGACCCACGATGAATTTTAATAACAGTATCCTCTCCTGAGCCAGCTTGATGGCTCAGCAATAAGTGATGCCTGACAAAGGGCCCAGCTCAAGAGGTGGAATGAACCAACTCCTGTGAGTGTCCTCCAGCCTCCACACATACGCATGAACCCACCCACACAATACACACACATACACACGTGTACACACATGTACACACATGTACACACATTACCCCCTCCACATGCATACACATATCACCACACACACATCAACAAACACACATACACATATATTACCCCACACACACATACACACATCAACACACACACACACATGCACACACATTACTCACACACATACACACACACACATATTACCCCCCACACACACACACAAATTAATGGATAAATTAACTGAAACATTTTAAAATAATATCCTTTTGACAATTTCTCACAGAAAATCATACCTCACCTCCATATCCTTCCTGGCCTGGTCCTGGCCCTGAGATACATCATTTCCATTAAGACCTTCTTCTCATTTCTCTGTAAACCTCAAGCTTCAATGGCCATTGGGGCTCTCCTGATAGTAGAACATGCTCTCTAAAGATATGTGGGACCATAATCTTCTCTCTTGTAACACACCGCTTTATGATGGTGTCACGTCTGGTGCACTTGTGTCTTCTCCTCCCAGACTTGCCACACAGTCCTCAAGCAGAGGTTGCATCACATGGTTCTCCTTTTTCTCTGTCCTGGCACCAGCCAAGGTGCTTGGAAGACTCTTTCTAAGCTCATCCTCTTTGAGACCTGAATCCCAATCTCTCCATCACTCCACTGAAAAAGTAAGATGAGAAGACAAGGCCAAGAACACGAGATGATAAGGGTAGAAAGTGTCCAGCCATGAGGGTTAAGCTCCTCTGAGTGCTGAATGACTGAAAAACAGTGGTGCTGAGAGAAAGCAAAACACATCCACAAGGCAGGCTTCCTTTCTCACAGCCTTCCACCACTAGCTAGCAGACTCCCTTCCACACAGCCTCTGACAGTTCTAACAGAACCTCCTGAGACCAGAGCGTGGCTCAGTTCAGTATTTGAAGAATGCAGACACTTAACCACCACCACGTCAGAGCTGGGCTTTTCAAGCTGGGAGAGCACTAAGAAATCAAGTTTAAGTTTTAATTCCCAACCTAAAAGTGCATCATCTCCTTTCAAAACATGCATGGGTATGTTTTCCTAGGGCAACCTAGGAAAAGCTTGTGTCAACTTTTTTGGAAAGAGAGTTTATAAGTTTGTCAGGGGCTTAAAGGGGTCATGCTGTCCAAATGTTACAGATCAGCACTGGATTAAGCCTTTGATGCCACAGACCAAATAGCTTGACCCAGAAGCTCAGGCTGGGTGCCCGAGGAGAAGTAGCCAGTTGTAAGACAGCCTGGTATGACCCAGTTTCCCTGACTCCTGACTGCCATCTTTCCCCCCATTCTTCCACCTCTTTCCTTTTTTGTTATAAAGAAATTTTCTTTATGGCACCATTTGCTCCTCTGGGATTTGGCCCATGGCCGGGCTGATGTTCTGCTCCCTTACATTTTAAGCGCCTTCTATTTGCCTGCTTTCCTTCACCTAATGATGCCCACAGAGATGTAATTTTCTTGCTTCTCTTTTTCTATTACTGCCTCACCTGGCCTTTGCTCGCTCTTTTCTGCTACACATAGCATGGCTCTGGGCGCCCTTTGTCCTCCCATTCTGATTTTATGAGAAGTGTTTATTTCCATGTTTTCGGTATTTGCCTGGATGTATTCTTACCGAGCTGATGGTAAAGCCCTTCTCTCTCAGCAGGAAGCTGTTGCTCACAGCAATTACTCCTGCTGTCTTCCTTTTCATTTTCCTTCAGCTCTTGATGAAATTGTGCTTCCAGAAACCCCATGAATTCCTTCTGAAACTCTTACGTAACTCAGCGTATTCGGCCATTTCTTTTCCATCCATCCATATATTTTTTTATGTTTGGTTGGGCATTTGGGCTCATTTTCCCTCCAAATCATTTGGTGGTGATTTGATCTGAAGTTTCTCTCAGACTGTTGATGATCTCCGACATCCCCGTGGGTGGCTTCAGTGTCCATCACAATCAGCTGATACTCATCATTTGCTGCAGAGAGAGTCTGCCCTGCGGTTTTGTTCTTTGTGCATCCTTTTTGCTGATTTTGTTTGTTTGGGGGAAATGTTTGCTGTCGTCCTGTACTTCTGAGAGGGAGAAGGAATGTTACTGTTGGACACACTCTTTGGGCTAAGGTCTAAGCCCTTACATCCTTGGACTGCACCCTTGCATGTCAGGTTGAATCCACTCTATCCTTAAAGAGAGACTCCATGTGCCTTGCCTTGTATTTCTGGGATTGGTTCTAAAGGGTCAGAACGTTGTTTTCCAGCTTTTCATTAGAGTAAATTCCTGGCATGAGAACATGCAAAAACGTATGGTTCATTTTGTCTCACAGTTTGGCAGTCTCTGAAAATGGAGGGCAGCTGGTTGCCCCCGGGTCTGTGGCATCGTGGCAGTGAACATTTGGAGGAAGTGGCTCACCTCCCGAGAGTGGAAAATAAATGCCCCGCTCCTTGCAACAATGCCCCGACCCTTAGGGGTCTGCCACCTAATTGTGGGCTGGGAGCCGTGGACTAATCCAAGCCACAGCAGGGAGAGTATTTCACTGAGACTGATATACAGGTTTCAATATCTCCATAAGTAAGCCAGCCCTCGACAGTGAGTCACCAGCCCCGCTCCCTTCATCTACATCACACCGGCTCTTTGCCCAACTCTGTTATGGGCCTTAGGGTTTCCTCACGAGAGAGGAGTATGGAAAAAAATGAAGGCCGTAGTTGGGTCCTTACAATGGCAAGCTCAGAAAAGGCCAGCGGAGTCAAGGGAAAAGGCTGGGGGTGCTGGGGGTTAGAAAAAGAGAGAGCAGCTCAGGTCCTGTGCCCTTTCTTTGAACTGTGACCCGAGAGTGAATGTGCCTTAGGAGCCATTGAGGGACTGATGAGTGGCAGCTGAGCCTTGGGACACAGAAAGGACAAGTTCATTCTAAATGCCACTACGCAGAGAGGTAACACGGGTCTCTCACACTTCCTGGTCGGCTCAGCTATAAAACAGAAGAAATGCCACATAAGGGAGCCTTCCAAGGCAAAGAGGCAAGGCCTGAGATCCACAGATTTGTCGTTATGGCCTTGGTCTACACCCTTCTCATTTTCCTCCGGGTGCTAATGTACCCTGGTGAACCTGGAACCCGTTCAAAGTGCAAGACAGATCAATAGGCTAATATAACCGAGTAATGGGAAACCCCCTGCTAGGTCTGGGGGTGTGGCTCAATAGTAGAGCCCTTGCCTTGCAGGTGTGACAGCCCCTGGATTCTGTCCACAGTCCAGCAGAGAAAAACAAAAGGCTCGCTGGAACCATTCCAGATCCCCTATGCTAATGAGCTTTTGCTGTTCTTGTTTCTTCTCAGCACCCACACCTGGAGGTTCTCCACTGTCTCTCAACTCCAGCACCAGGGGGCACAACCCTTCCTCTCTACAGGCACCTGCACACCTGTGTTTATAGCACACCTGTGTGTATACATGCACAGACACACACAAACACCTGCACATATAAATAAAACAAGTCTTAGAAACCAAACAAAATCTATCAGTGGGGCTGAAGGGATGGATCGGTGGTGACAAGCCCTTTCTGCTCTATCCGGGGACCAGAATTCAGCATCAGGTGGTTCACAAACTTTGGCCTGTAACTACATCTCAAGGGATCTGACACCTCCTCTTACCTTTGTGGGTACCACACACACAAAAACATGCACATATAAAACAAGATAAATCTTTTTTAAAACTATTTGCTGAGTATAAGTGGAATATCCATGAAAAATACCCATGATCGTCTTTCTGTCTTATTGAGTATGTGAAGGGGAATTCTTTTCCAGATTCTTCATCTAAAATTATATCCCAGCTCATCAAATATAGAAGCAGACATGAGAATTCAGATATGGTTGAACAACCTAAGTCATAAATGGTCAAACAATACCTCTCTTTACACTGGTTTCATTCATAAAACTCTAAAACATGTTAATATGCTATGTCAAAGGGTTTGTGGCTATTTCTAGATATCTAAATAAATGGACTAACATTTATTAATAAATAATTTAATCTTTCCAAATTTTAATTTTTAACAGTAATGATGGAGATATATCTATACTTATCTATCCACACATACATGAATGTGTCTGTGAAGATATTTCTAGACAAAATCTTTGTAGTTTACAATTTAAAAAAAATTTGTGTGTGTGTGTGTGTGTGCACACGCATGTTCTTTAACACATATACATGGGAAGCATAAGAAAAATATAAGGACCACATGAAGGCTGACAATAATTTTAAAAGAATGTATAACTTTAATTTTTTTCAAACCTTATTTTTAATGATGGTTCTTAAATGCTTTAACCTCCCTTGTAGCCCACCACCCACCAGAGGCAGTGAAAAGAAAGGATGGGGGAGGGGAAGTGGACCTGTTTAGAAAGGTTCTTTGGAGCAACTCCCATCTGTGTTGTCTGGAAATCAGCAGTTCAGTTCACAGGTTAGCAGTCAGTGGCAGCTCGATCCACTCACAAACACTTCATGGATCCACCAGCAGTCCAGTTTGATAGAGTCGGGTTAGCAACAGCGGTGATATGACCTAGCAGAGACAGCCACGGCTCAGCCTCAGTTCCAGTCAGCAGGAGGGACCAACAGGAACACCAGAAGTTCTTAGCTGTGCCTCAGGCAGGCAAACATCAGTGAAGCCTCAAGACCCACAAGCATTGCACAGCTAGTTGTACCAGCCAGCCAAGCTCTGTCTCCGTCACTCTGTGGAGTCCTGTTTATACCCTCCAAGCATCATGTGTCCTCCATGAGCCTTGTCTCAGCACGTGCATCCAATCAGCCTGAGTCCACAGAAGTGACAACAAACTGCAGCACACCACCAGAAGTTTTTTGGTGCATTTCTCTCTATGGAGTCTTGACAAATGGAGCTCAACTATGCAATGTAATGTGGACTAATACATGTGTTAGCAAAGAATCCTTCATCACATTTCCTTTCATGTGCTTGCTTTAGCAGAACATCCTCTCTCCTGTGTCTGCTTCAGCGAAACATTCCCTCACATGTCTGCCTTAGCCTTTCACTCCTGTGTCCACTTTAACAAAACGTTCCTTTACGTATTTGCCCCAGAAAACACCATCCAACTAACTTTCCAAAGAACCCTTAAGTTTCCACTTCAAGAATGCCAAGTTACTTTTAGGGGGAATTAACAGTCAAAGAAACAGACACTGTCCCGTGGCACAGTTCTTCCAGGATAGTATTTGACTTTTGGTCTGTTCTCCTGCAGGCTAAACCTGGGTAACCAGATGTTAACTGTATTTCTGGGAAGGGACATCCCAAGAGTCAGTTAAGGGAATTTCAGGGCAATCCTCTCCCATTGCTTAGGAAAAGCTGAGGCCCATGCTTTGAGCAAGAGACCCATGTGTGAACCGTGGAAAATCCCTCAGTATAGGAAGGTGCCACAGCTCAGATATGGCTTTCAGAACCCAAGGTCTACACTCAGATGAGTTTAGGAAAACACTCAAAAAGGAATTAATGGGCTTGCAAGGAATCTGGACAAGAACAGAGTTCCTTCCTAGGCTAGGAACCATGACAGCTGACCTCCAGAATGGCCACATAGTTGTGAGCAGTGATGTGCCCATGAGGGCAGCTCTGAGCTCTCAGACTATAAGGGATTGCAGACCTTGGCAAAAAGCCATTGGAAGGAGCTGAGTGCTGGCTTCGGACCCTGACCCTCCTAGGGCTTTCCAGTCTCTTTCCAGCGTCCCCCATTGGCAGAGCCCAGGGAACCCCTGCAAGAACCCACCCAGGCAGCCTCCTGAAAGAGCTCACAAGTGAGACAACTTGAGGATGGCTCAGAAAACCCCAAACAGATAAGGAGGAGCTAACAGATTGATAAAATGACAACAGATAAGACTAGAAACCCAGATCCAAAAATTAAGGAGCACAAGTTTTTCCAAAGCACACACAGGAAAAATGTTCAAAATTCTGACCACAGCCGCGCAGTGGTGGCGCACGCCTTTAATCCCAGCACTCAGGAGGCAGAGGCAGGCGGATTTCTGAGTTCGAGGCCAGCCTGGTCTACAGAGTGAGTTCCAGGACAGCCAGGGCTATACAGAGAAACCCTGTCTCAAAAAAACAAAAATAAACAAACAAACAAAAACAAAATTCTGACCATGATTGTAACCCAGTAGACTTCTGGGCAAATCTTCAAACCTTATTATCAAAAAGAACCTGCTTTCTGATCACAAAACAGTTCAATGTGTGAAACTAGATGTCAATGACGGAAAGGTGGGAAGAGAAAATCCTGTGTACTTGGAAATTTTTTTTTTTTTGGTTTTTCAAGACAGAGTTTCTCTGTGTAGTCTTGGCTGTCCTGGAACTCACTCTGTAGACCAGGCTGGCCTCAAACTCAGTAATCTGCCTGCCTCTGCCTCCCGAGTGCTGGGATTAAAGGCATGTGTCACCACTGCCCAGATGTACTTGGAAATTTTAAGAATAGAGGCGGGGGGAGGGGAGAATGGGGGGCTTTTGGAGGGAAAACTGGGAAGGGGGATAACATTTGAAATGTAAATAAATAAAATAACCAATAAAAAATGAAAACAATGAATAAACATCTAAGGGATGGGTCATAGCTCATTAGAGCATGCATATACACAAGGCACTGGAGTCAGTTCCCATCAGCACATCTCAAAAAAGAGCAAATTTCTAATTACCCCAAAGGAAGAACATCATATAAATCTATATTTCTGCATAGAATGATGACAATGAAAACCCAGCATCTCAAACTTCCCAGATGTAGCAAGCACAGAGAGGCATATGTCATTCAGGGCCTGTACTGGGGGACTCTAAACCTAAGAATTAATAAGGTAAGCATCTCAGCTGAACACTGAATAAGAAGCAAGAGTGATCAAAGTGTAAGCAAATTAAAAGAAATAGAAAAGCAAGATAAAGAAAATCAGCAAAGCCTAGTGTTGTCCTATGGTAAGTCTAAGATAAACTCTTTATGAGGTGGTGGGAGAAAAGAGAGGGATTGTTGTCTAGTGAGCAAAGTCTGAAGAGAGAGTGATTTAGATTTCATGGAGTCCATTCAAACGCTTGGTCTACAGCCCCTCCTGCCCAGCCATTACTTCTGGGCTCTGGCCCTCAGACCTGTGTGAGGTCTAGGCATCACTAGCTGAGTGAGGACAAAATAACAGATGGGATGCTGAGGCCTGGAGTGCAGGAAGGTGCAGAGCTCCTGCAAAAGTCCAGAACCTACCTGAGAAGTCAAGCAAGCGAAAGACAGATGGGAGATGCCACATCATCATTCTATCTGCAGCCAGCTCAGTACCTGGCTGTTCTTGAGGGGGGAACTGCCATTCAAGTGGGATTAAGAGTGCTGACGGGCCTTCCGTGGTTACAGAAAATCTTTTTGTTGTGCTGTTCGGGGAATTTTTTTCTGAGTTTTTTGTATTTTTCATTTTTCTTCCTCTGCTTTATAATACCTTTTCTACAGGGACCACAAATCCCTTCACAGTGTTCAGTCAGCTTTGTAAAATGGAGACCCATTTACACGCACTATCTCAGAATGTGCGGACCAGAAATAAAACACTCACCCAACTCATCCAAACCCCAGGGTGTTACATTCATGCAACACTGTGAGCAGTAAAAGGCACCGTGAACCAGGTGCAAAGAGTCATTTCTAGCTTCAGAATTACTGAGGGGAAATGCATTTCAAAACCAGAGGTGTGGAACTAAAGCTTGCTTTTGACGGAGGTCCTACAAGACATACTAAATCATTGCCAACCATGCCACTCTCATAAATTACTACTCACATAATATTACTCCAACTTTAGAGTCCACCTATCTCTACCGTGTGTATCCCAAACCACAGATATGCCAACTTTTTAAATAAAAATACAGCTTTTTAAATGAAATTACTTTCACAGAAATCCACTGAAAATCCTTTTGTTTAGATTTTTGTATTTTATGCACGAATGATTTGCTTGAATAGAGTTTTGTATCATATGCATCCTGTAACTAAGGTTCGGACAGTTGTGGCCACCATGTAGGTCCTTGAGCCAAACCCAGGTCTTCTACCAAAACAAGTGCCCTTAACGGATGAGCCACCTCTCCAGCCCGTGGAAGACAGTTGGAGAAAGATATCTTTACTCCAGATTTTGGAGACTCAGTTCAGCCTGCAACTTGAATCTGTATGCTTCCCTCCCCAAACTATTCTTTCATTTCTCATTCCGACTAAAAAATAAACTAAAATGCCATGTTTTGGTACTTTCCACACCACGGAAATAGGAAGGCCTAACTGTGTATGTTATGACACTCTCATAAAATCCTCACACTCTGGGAGGTAGAGGAAGAAGGATCCAGAGTTCAAGGCCAGCCTGGGCTAAACAAGACCATGTCTAAAAAAGAAAAGGGGCCAATATTATCCTTGCACAGTAATTTTTACATTCCCGCTCTATCCATTTGTACTGACCACGAGTGGAATTTGTACCTAGAAAGGAAGAATTTCCTTATTCTCCAAGCGTTTCTTCAACGTCTCAGAATTTTAATTGGGGGGAGGAGTTTTTGTTTTGTTTTTTCAGTTTTTTTGGGGTGTGTGTGTGCGCGCGCGCGCACACGCTTTGCTTTGTTTGTTTCAGACAGTTTCTCTGTGCAGCCCTGGCTGTCCTAGAATTTGCTTTGCAGGCCAAGCTGGTCTCAAACTCAGGGACCTGCCTTTTTCTGCTAAGATTAAAGGCATGTGCCACCACACCCAGCAAGAATGTTAATTTTAAAAAGAATTTTTCCTGTGTTTTAATATTTCATTGTAATGAGATCTATCCCCTAGGCCATTACTAGTCTTTTCTGGCTTTTTGTTTTGAGTTTTTGTCTTAAATTTGGGCTCTACACATGTGTATGTATTTATGTATATCACCAAATCCTCTGCTTTAGCTCAATGACACATACATGAGCAATGGTATTCATAGATAATCTCTAACATTTTACTGATCAAAAGGAAGCACAAGGGCCTGATTGATTGACAGCCCCACCTTTGGTCTTCTCCTGACATTAGCATTCTTACGATCAGATTTAAGACTGTTCTTTTTAAAAGTGCACTGTAGTTTCATAAGTCGTACTGCGCATGGTTTAGAACTGAGTGCCCAGACCCATCTGTGCAGTCAGTACAGGAACTCATTTAAATGGAAGCAGAACTCCCATATACGAGCAATTCTTAATTTTCACCCACAATTGCAGAAGCCTGGCATGTAAATGAAGTGCTCCCTCAACGGGCATTATGTGGGTGTTTCCAGGGACGATGGCCACAGTCTATCATTTCAATGGTCCCAGTCCAAAGGATCTTGAGTCACTTTGACACAACAGACTGTGACAACTTCATAGGCCCTGTTTTGGAATACTGGGTCCATGCCCAGTAGAAAAGAGAGAGGGGAAGTGGCCCGATGAGTCACTAGTGGCTGCGGCCCAAGCCCTTCGCCCTAGCTGGCAGAGCGCTGGCTTTTCCACATTGCGTTCATCCACTGGACCCACACAAGGGAGGGTTTTATGTGGTTTGGCTTTAAGAGGCTAAAATTCAGCCAGTGGGGAAAGAAGCCAACCAGTTAACATGATGTTCAAGTCTAAACCCCTGGGCAAGGTTCTGGGGTGCTCATAAAACAGATAGCCACCACCCTGGAATATCGTGGGGTAACAGTTTCTTGGGAATTATTGCTCCAAGCTTTGCCTCACATTTGGAGGGTGGAATGGCCACTTAGTGGTCCATCTTTTCCCTGTAGGGATCAAGTGAAAAAGCATCCTATTTTGTACCAACCCAGCACTGATATCTACATAACCACCCCCAAAAGCATCCTCATGGGCTAGCCTAGTGTCAGTAATAATTTGTTCATGGAGGAAAACAGAAGCAACACTGCTATGGCAGAGACAGCTTGCCTGCCATCAGGTATCTGCTACCAAACCTGGATGTGATTGGTGCTTGACATGATGTCATACAAGCCAATCCTCACACGATGTCATACAAGCCAATCTTGGGCATTTCTTAGCTATGGAGGCTGGACCTGTATCATCCATCCTTATGCCTTCACCCTCTCTGGGAGGCGGCACCTGCTGGAGGTGGGGATGACTCCTGCAATGCTAAGCAAACTTCATCACAGAATTATTTAGGAGAAATGTGGCCATAATTTGGCCTGACTAATATCATTCCTTCCTGATACCATTGAGCCATGGAAAATGTCACTTCCCAGCTATATCGTTCAAAGGATATGTTTTAAATATAATGACAAATATCTACATATTGACATCAAATGATATATTTCCAGAAAATAAGTTTATGCATAAGTACATAAGTGTCATGATTAAAAGCTTATATATTTATTTTCCAAGTAGCTTTTGAGTAAATCTTGATTTTTGTCATTTTTTTGTAACATTTAATTTTAAATATGTGAGTATGGATAATGTAGCTTAACCTTTTCTTCATAATTGGAGATGATCTTAGACATGTAATTAACATATGGTGCTCTTGGGCCTGTTAATATACATATAATTACATTTTGCTGTTACACTGAAAGACATCAGTTCAGGGGAACTTGTTTTCCTACATCCTTGCTTGTTTGAAGAAAGATGACCTCTGTCCCTGCTGTCACATGAGAGTCCGGGATTCTCCAGAGGAACTGAACCAATAGAATCTACCCTAGTATGATGGGATTTACCAGGTTAGTCACGCGATCAGAAGCTGAGGATGCCCCACAATAGCTGTCTGTAGGCTGGAGGAGAGCCAGAAAAACCAGTGACTGCTCAGTAGAAAAAACCAGAAGCTCCAAACAGAGGCGAAGGAGTATAAGCCCAGCTGAAGGCTGAAGGTGTGGAAGACCCTGGTGAGCACCCGTACAGCCTTGTTCAGAGGAGTGTCGAATCTGTGCCGCAGCAGCAGACCTGCACTCGGATCCCTTCTCAGACGTCATTCTCTCCAGGTCCCCAGCCGTCTGGATAGTGCTGCCCTATTCAGGGCAGATCTTCTGACCTCCCCATTCAGGGCAGATCTTCTGACCTCGCTTGACTGACCTACATTCCCACTGTCTCAGGAAACCCCTTCTCTGATCCACCTAGGGAGATGCTTTACCCACTTCCTACAGGGTCCTCCATCCAGTAGCATTGACAACCAAGACCAACCTCACACACTCTCTTCCCTCGCCTCCTCATCTCTACTACACCAGCGGAGCTTCGGCTTCTAAGATGCTTGTTAGAATTAGCCACTTGTTCATTTCTTCATTCTACAAACATTGAATGAGCCCTTACTACATGTCTGTACTGTGCTGACGACGGCACAGGACCCTCTCTTATGGATGCTACAGCTGGTAAGTGGGTGGATGTTCATTAACCAATGAATTATACAAAGTAAAATGCAACCAAGCATCTGGGGGCCGGATACAGAGCAGTAAAGAACCCGGCCTCGTCGGAAAGGACAAGGAAGACTTTCTCAAACAGTTAACACGTAAAGAGGGTGCAGGAAACATTAGGAGTAGAGAACACGCATGCAAAAGCTCTGTGGAGGAGAACAGGAAACCCACAACACAGGAAGGGGCCCCTGTGCCTGAGACCCAGACCTTTGGTCTCTATGCTAAGAGCAGAAGAAGACAGCTAAGGGGTGAGTGATTGGCGGGACAGGTGACAATAAACGTGCCTTTGGCAGGTGCTGACTTGGTTACAGAGTGAACAACAATCTGGACCAGAACAAGGATATCCATCCAGTGGGGGTGTGGTGGGGAGTGCAGACAAGTGTGAAAACAGGGGTCAGCCTAGATCCCATGCTATCCTCAGGAGAGTACTCGGCATATAGTAAAGGTTCGTTAAATATTTGTAGACGGAGGCGTGGGGGGTCATATGACTGAAGTTAAAAGAAACAGCAACAGTGAAACCTTCCTGAGCATGCAGCAACCAAAAATTGACTCTATATCAACCATGGAATGAATCTGGAGTGTTCCTTTCAGCACTGATGCCCGTCGCATCTTCACAGCAACCTTGGTTCTGAACACAACCTGAGCCCTTCACACTACACTTGCTGTCTCCACACACTGCGCCAAAAAACCCTGCCGCAAACTCCCCAGCTCCAACACTGTGTGCCATGAGCTTCATTTCACTGAACACACAAAGCCTTCCGCTCTTTTAAAACCACAGTGCTTCAGTCACAGACAACAAAGATCTTTGTCACTTCCCACTTCATTCTGCAGCTTGAGTATCTTCAGTACCTTTGTTTTGGATCCTGTTAGACTGTTTCTTTTTTTTTTTTGGTTTTTCGAGACAGGGTTTCTCTGTGTAGCCCTGGCTGTCCTGGAACTCACTCTGTAGCCCAGGCTGGCCTAGAACTCAGAAATCGGCCTGCCTCTGCCTCCCGAGTGCTGGGATTAAAGGCATGCGCCACCACTGCCCAGCTAGACTGTTTAATTTTAAAAGTTGAGATCTGAGTTCTTGACTTGAGTTTTAGGTTCTTTGTTTTTATGTGCATTTGTATAATGTTCTCTCTCTCTCTCTCTCTCTCTCTCTCTCTCTCTCTCTCTCTCTCTGTGTGTGTGTGTGTATAAAGATGCCAGACCTGCTGGAACTAAAGTTACAGACAGTTGTGAGCTGCCAGGTAGGTGCTGGGACTTGAACCCCAGGTCCTCTGGAATAACAGTGTTCTTAACCTCCAGTCATCTTTCCAGCCCAAAGCTCCAGAGATTTGGAAAAATAAATGTATTTTTAAATCATTGAATTAATTTTTCTTAAGATTAACACAGAATTTCAGCAGTTTCTGAAGGACTCTGAACATACTTTTGCCATTTTGTGCTATGTATTAATTTGAATGGCTTCCTGAGCATTGACAATTATAAAATCAAAATGGATCTAATCAGGGGGAAAATGTAGAAGGCACTCAGCATGCTACAGTAACAAACGTTCAACCAAGACTTCTTTCTCCACCAAAAAATAAACAAGCCCATCATCTTCTTAGTATGCAGATTTTCTTTCATCTCTAATAAATGGTAAACATATATACATAGCAAAGAATTGCTTTAAAATAAGTTTCCACATGATTTATTATCAGTTCATGTTTGGTTTGTACTGTTTTACATACTTATACACCCAAGGTCACACAAGATTTTCCCAAGGGAGAAACGGCTGAAAATAGAAAACTGTAAGAAGCCCCGGCTTTGGCTGAAACAGGTGTCACCTTCAACCTCACAGAATTCTGAACTCCAGGGAGAAAAAAGCCACACTCTCACTAATCTCTAATTGAAACTTAGTAACTCCTTCCAGCGAGAATGCAGACAACAAACCAGAGTGCTATCACAGCACCTGTGACCTTGCCACCAAGAGGAATCACAGATGTTTACAGGACAAACCAGTTGCTGTCGACTCACTGAGCTATCCTTGGATACTCAGCTCTTGAAATACGGTAGCTGCCGAGCCTGACCCTGCACCACGTGACATGATGTGCCGAGAGATTATTACTGGAAAAGTGGCAAGCTTGTACACCCACACAATTCCCAATCACAAATACATTTAACATTCACCAATAAAATCAAGACCCAAAAGCTGCCATTTCCCTGCCATATACCTGTTTCTGGGCAGATTTAGTCTCTCTTCCTACAGGACGTTCTTCTTTCATTAATAGCTTTGGTTAAGAAACAGAGAGAGAAACAGGTAGGCTAACTGCAGATCTCCACCTTTTGCTCCAATTTCTCCAAGTCCAATATCCCAGTTCTGTAGCAGGCTACCTCCTCAGCCTCCGTTTCCTCTCTGTCCCATCTCAAATGGCTCATTTCTAATAGTTCCCTCCAACCTTTCTTACCCCCACTCATCACTTTATCCCAGTCCCCAACACCAGCAGGCATTCCCTGGGAATCTGTGAGCTACACTGGCCAGGGCTGCTCCAAATCCAACCCTCCAGTCTTACCTCCATCTCTCTATCAGACTACATGCTGTGGCCTCTCTGACTTCTCTCTGTTCCTATCTCCAGCAGATCATCAATATCTCCTCTAACCTGCCTGGCAGCAAAGCAAGCTTCAGATCTTTACTCTCCTGTCTCTCCTCCAAATCCAATCCCCCAGCCTCATCCCCAGCTCAGTAGCAGACAACCTGTTGTACCCTCTCCTCATGCTCTGCCCCATTCACAGGGAATTAGGCAGAGCCTGGTGGAATCCCCTGCTCTCCTCCCTTCGACAGACTCCATCAGCCCCCTCTCCTCCTAGACCACCCCCATTTCTGTCAGCTCCCAACACCTAAATACACATTTTACCCAGAACCCTCATGGACCACACCTATCAGGATCCTAGAAGAATTTTCTACCAAGCAACACACACTTACCATACCCTTCTGAAAACCAAGAAGGCAATGAAGACTCTAAAAGCCAAAAGAGCCTGGGCAGATGCCAGATGCTACAGAAGCCAGACCAGACTACTATACTCAGCAAAACTTTGAATCACAATACATGGAAAAACAAGACATTCCATGATAAAACCAAATTTAAGTAATGTCTCTCTACAGATTCAGTCCTACAGAAGCTGCTAGAAGGAAAACTCCAATCAAAAGAGGTTAGCCACACCCTAGAAAACATAAGGAATAAATAATCCCAGACCCACAAATCAAAAAAGAACACACACACACCCCACTACAACAACAAAATAACAAGAATCAACAAGCACTGTTCACTGATATCGCTCTACATCAATGCTCTCAACTCCCCAGTAATAAAACTAACAGTATGGATGCAAAACCATGATCCATCACAGTGCTGCATCCAAGAAACACACCTTAACATCACAGATAGACATCACCTCAGGGTAAAGGGTTGGAAAAAGATATTCCAATCAAATGGACCTAAGAAGCAAGCTGCTATAGTCATTTTAATATTTGACAAAATAGACTTCCAACCAAAACTCATCAGAAGAGATAGAGGACACTTCACACTCACCAAAAGAAAAGTCTACCAAGAGGACATTGTAATTCTTAACACTTAAGATCCAAACACAAGGGCACTGAAGTTTGTAAAAAAGAAACACTACTACAGCATAAGTCACGCATTGATTAGTGGGAGACTTCACTACCCACCCTCACCAAAAGAAAGGCTATCCAGACAAAAACTAAACAGAGAAATGCTGGAGATACCTGAAATTATAAACCAAATGGATCTCACAGATATATAAAGAGCATTTCACCCAAATGCAAAAGAATATACCTTCTTTCAGCACCTCATGGAACTTTCTCCAAATTTGACAGCATACTCAGACACAAAGCCATGGAGGAGTGCTACTTACTGGCTTGCTCCCCATAACTAGTTCAGCCTGCTTTCTTATAGAACCCAGGACCATAATCCCAGGGGTAGCCTCACTACAGTGACTAATTGAGAAAATGCACTACAGATTTTTGTACAGCCCAGTCTTATGGAGGCATTTTTTTAACTGAGATTCCCTCCTTTCAGATGACTTTAGCTGTTGTCACATTGACTAGCCAGCACACCCTCTTCTAGATAAATGGTCTGATAAAGAAACCACGGAAGCAATTCCTTTCACAATAACCTCAAATAATATAAAATATTTGGGGGTGTCTCTAACCAACCAACTGAAAGATATATATATGATGAAAACTTCCAGTTGTTGAAGAAAGAAATTTAAGAAGATATCTGGAGATGGAAAGATCTCCTGGAGTCATGGATCAGTGGATTAGCATGTAAAACTGGCCATCATACCAAAAGTAATCTACAAATTCAATGCAATACCAAAAGTAATCTTCAGTGCAATACCCACCAAAATTCCAACACAATTCTTCACAGATCTTGAAAGGACATTTTTCTATGAAAAACTGATAACCCAAAAAACCTAGCATACCTAAAACAATCCTGAATAATAAAAGAATTGCTGCAGGAATTACCACTTAAAAATTTAAAAAACAAACAAACAAAAAAACAAACAAACAAAAAAAAAAAAACAAGAATACAGAGTGGGAAAAAAAAAGACCTCATCTTCATGAACCATGCTTGTCAAACTGGATGTTGGCATGTAAAGGAATGCACATAGATCCATACTTATCACACTGCATAAAACAACTCCAAATGGACCAAAGACCTCAACATAAAACCAGATTCACTAAACCTGACATAAGATAAAGTGGAGAACAGCCTTGAACTCACTGGCACAGGACAAGAGTTTCTGAACAGAACATTGCTAGCAAAGAAACTATAATCAAAAATTAATAAATGGAAACTCATGACACTGAAAAGCTTCTGTATAGTAAAGGACACTGTCATTCAAACAGAACAGCAGCCTACAAAATGGGAAAAGATTTTCTACAAACTACACATTTGATAGAGGGCTAATATCCAAAATACACAGAAAACAAAAACAATAACAGCAACACAAGCAGATATTAAGAAGACAAATTACCCAGTTAAAAATGTGTTACAGATCCAGATGCTTCTCAAAAGAAAAAATTCAAGTGGGTAAGAAATAAAGAAATTTTCAATATCCTTAGCCATCAGGGAAATACAAATCAAAATTTTTCTGAGACTCTTATACCTGTTAAAATGGCTAAGATCAAAGACACATGTGACAGCTCATACTGGTGAGGATGTGACATAAGGTGAACACTCCTCCATTGCTGGTGGGAGTGCAAACTGGTATAGTCACTATAAAAATCAGTATGGAGGTTCCTCAGAAGGATGGGAATCAATCAAGATGCAGCTATAGCACTCTAAGGCATATGCCCAAAGGATGCTTCATCTTACCACAGAGACACTTGCTCAACCATGTTCAATTGCTGCTCTAATCATAATAACCAGAAGTTGGAAGCAACCTAGATGTCCCACAATAGACGAATGGATAAAGAAAATGTGGTATATGTACAGAACAAAGTATCCCTCAGCTGTTTGGAAACAAAGTGAAATCATGAAATTTGCAGGTAAATGGATGGAACTAGGAAAAAACATCATACTAAGTAACGTAACCCAGACTCAGAAAGACAGATACGGTACATTTAGCTTATATGTGGATATTAGCTGTTAAGTCTTTTAACCAAACCACAATGCCTAGAACCACAGAGGTTAAGTAAAGAGTAAGGGACTGGGTGGGACAAATAGATCTCCCTAGGGAAGAGAAATAGTTACGGGTGGATGGAGAAGAGTCTGGAATGGTAGGCTCTTGTGGGGAAGGGAAGAGGGGGGCAAGGGAGGGAGTATGGGGAGAGATAGCTAAAATTAAGAGACATTTGAGGGGAATTTCCCTTATGAGTGGAAAATAGAAACCTAATATAGAACAAAATTGAATAAAAGTCTCATTATTCCTATTCCTACCCAACAGCAACAGACTAACTTTGCCAAACTAATGAAAGTTAATCATGAGTTCTGTCAGTGACTTTATCCGATGCTTGTGCCAACTATCACAGCACACTGTTGGATTCTGGACAAGGCTGCACACAGAGCTCAGAGCTAGAACTGTGTCTTCATTCTTGTTTATCTTCACTAACTCTCCTAAACACAAGCTCATTCCTGTTAAAGTTTGAAATATCAGGGTTGTGAGGCTCAGTTCTGGGGTGCTCTGCTTCTCCCTGCTTTGGGGGTCAGTTCTGGGTTGCCCTGTTTCTCCTGACTTTGGCCTGACTAGAATTGCAGGTCTTGTGCCACAAAGTCTGACTTAAACTGTTTTAATTATTTTCTGAGATTACAATATAATTTACATTATTTCTACCTTAAAGACAACCTGGAAATTGGATGAGGTTAGCCTTGTTGTTGGATATATGCCTCTACCTTGATTTTCCAACTTACTATTAAATATATAGCACACAGTGATGCCAGTGTAGAACTTGGGTAAAATATATATAAAAACTGCTTATAAGTATTTGCTACCACTGATGATAGGACCTACATCTGTCTAGCGAGAAGACATACTCGCTAAACTTGCTCAGCTGACAAAGCAAAACAAATCCACCTATATTAGAACTTTAGCCACGGTTGGTCATAAAACTTTAGTTCCCAAACCAACAAAGTGTGAGAAATGTGTTATTTTCTGAAACCAGACTTCTAGGAAAAGAAGCCACGTGAACAATGGGAACCAATCAAACCTATCAAAGACCTAACACCATCAAAGAGCTCTCCTTCCCTTTCACGGTCCTTCCCCTCAGCTTCTCTTTTCTGCTGGCCGTCTTCATTCTTGTGCCCACCCAAAGCAAGAGCCACTGGCCGTCCATTTTTCCTAGAATCAAAGAAAATTAAGATAGTCTGTTCCCCTCTGTTGCGGGAAATATTAAAAATGGACATACATGCTTCCCACAGTACTGCCAGCAACTCTCTGCCCCTGTGGCAGTTTGACCACCTCTGTCTCTAGCTAGCTCCCCCACAGCGACCAGTCACGATATTCCCAGCTCCAGTTCTCTTGTCTCTGGATGGCTAATTCCTTCTCAGCCATAAACCCCCTGTGATCAGTGGTCCCACCTTCCAGTAACCTAGTAAATCAAAACTCTAGAAACTTATAATTAAGCAGATAGATTTATATCTCAAATTCTCAATTCACAAGATGCCCACACAATAATTTCTGAGCCAAATGATAATGATACAAGCTGCCCACCTAGATTAGACAAGTTACCCCAATAATTTTATCCCTGTGTAATAACATATCTACCAGTGTGGCTATTTAAAGCCATGCTGGTTCTGAATCAGCCTGTCTGTCTGCCTCCATCTTGGCTCTCTCTCCTCACTCCCTCTGTCCCTCTGCAACTCTTAGCTCTGCCTCCCTTTTCCCTGTCCAATCACAGGACTCCTGCTGCACTAATATTTAAATAGATTGGACAGAGACAATCCTGCCATACCCCTCCTCCAGCTTCTGCTTCTAAAAGTGCCAAGGGAACACAGCCATCCTCAGACCAGAGCCCGGGAGTATGGAGCCAAAACTGTCCAGCCGTGCATCCTCCTGCCTGGTGCCAAACACAATGCCACAATTTGAATCTTTAAAATGTAGCTACTGAGGGATAACACAGCTGGTAAAAAGGTTGCCTTGCAAATGCAGGGACCTGGATCTTCAGAGAGCTACAGGCCAGTGAAAGACCTTGTCTTAAAAAAACAAAAACAACAACAAAACAGTGTTTGAGGAATGATGCTCAAACTTATCTTCTGGCCTATGTGAGCACATGCACACATACATACATACATGTGTGCATACATATATACATACGCATACATACATATACACATGTACACACACATACATACACATACATACATACATGCACATATACACATACATACACACATACGCTCATACACACACGCATACATACAAAAAAGCAACTCCATTTGTATTACTCAGCCAGCCACTCTCAAAACATAGCCCAGAAAGGAGAATGCTTAGCAAACTAAGTGAGACATGTTCATCCCATTTATATGACAGTCATAATTTTGCAATATTTACCAGGTAGGCATTTTCCCTGCTTTGACATTTAAGATACTAAATGTAGCCTAGATGACTCTGTATTAAAGGCCTCCTCCCTAAAAACAACTATTGTGTGAAAATCACAGTGGAAAGCGAGAATCTACTATTAATTTGGGAATTCTCAGGTGGATTACACACACAAAATGATATAGTTTAATAGGCAGGGGGAGAACTGGTTTCTCAGCAGAGCAGAGCAAGTCTCATGGTTCCAGTGCAGGAAACTTGAACAAAGGAACACAATGAGAGCTTCAGCTCAGTGATGTTGGGAGATCCTGCTGTGCAAAGAAGCAGGCCAGCTGCTCTAAGGCAGAGTCAGCTGCCTACTTCATACAACAAAATATCAAAGGATAGATTTTTAAAATTTGATTTAATTGTTTTTAAGGATAGAAGGGAATACAGATTTTGCCCAAGCCACGTGGGGATTTCTTCCTGCTGTTTGGAACTGATACAAATTGCTTAAGATGAGAGGCAGAGAGCCAGTTGGTAGACACAGCAAATGTTAAGTTCCATAGAAGAGAGAACTTAGGGAGAATGAATGAACTGCCTTAATGATATGCAAAAGTCTTGCCAGGATGATTTCTCGGGAATCTTTGAACATGGTATACTCATGGAATTTCTGGGATTTCATTGCTTTCTATAACATAGACAGAGCCTGGAAATAGGCTTATACAGTAAGTAGATATAGATAATAAAATATTGAGGCATTCACTCTTAAAAAATTAGATTGAAGACTGAGGGGTAGGTCACCTAGCCTATCTCAGACAGTAGAAATTTAGGCCTTGAGAATTATATAAAGAGAGAGCCTAGAAATAGGCCCATACAGTAAGTATACAGAGATATTAAGTAATTTAGGCCTTGATCTCATGAAGGCTAGGGCAGGAGACAGCAGAAGCACTATCTCATCAGTTAAGATTTGTTTATATTGCTTTATTTGCCTTGAATTGTTTTATTTATCAAAATGAGTGTAGTTATGAGTTTGGTAATTATATTAAAATTCCTCTGGGAGAGAGGTCAAACTAAATGTTTGATGATTTCTGGTTACTGGACCAAGGACTTGTTATTTTGGAAGAGAAGCTTTGTATTTGTGTTGACAGGAAAGGAGAAGCAGCTTTGGATCCCATCTAGAGTCATATGGATCCAGTATAACAGGAGGAGATGCTCTGAAGAACCATAAAAGTTTAAGACAATCAAACAGGACAAGTAAAGATTCATTGTGCCATCTTTTGCATGCCATGAATGAAGACTTATTATAATTGATTATTAATAAGATTAACTCATAAAAAAGACAGCTGTCTTCCACCTGCTCAAACAAGGAGCAAAATTTCATTCTTAACTGATCTGTGCACCCTGGACAATCCATATGAAAATCTTAATGGTCCTAAAATTTTGGTTGTGAGATTCATATGTTACAGAATGTACAGCTTTGGTAAGATTCATCCTCAGAGATGCTGAACTGACCTCCTTTGCCCCCAGCTTCTGTTTGCTGCCCTGAACAGCTTCACTGATACCAAATGATCTTGCCTCATCCAATCTTTCAGACAGATCCAGTCAGAATGTCAGTCAAGCCCTAAGCCTTCTAAGCATACAGAGACTGGAAAACATATGCTAAAGCTAGCTTTCTTCAGTCTAACCGATTTTTCTAATTTTCCTACCCCTCCCCACCCCTTTAGAGAATTTCTCATCACCCATATTCAGCAGGAAGAAGCTATGAAGAGTTGTCAGCCCAATTCCCCGGGTTGGGTGTCTGGTGATGGTTATTTTACAAATTATAGATAGGTTGTCATTCTAAAGGATAATTTGGAAATGGTCATAATTTTGAACAGGGAGGAAATAGGTGGAATGGATTACTAAATCTTTATCCTTAAACGAAGCATTATGTAGCCATAATCTTAATTGATAGAAATCTTTATAATTGATACAAATTGAAGTTATAATTTCTTACATTGGTACAGAATTTATATTGATACAGATTTAAGGTTTTCATTGGTGTGGGTTTCTCATATTAATACAAAATTTGAGATTAATATTGTTACTTTTAGATAGGTATTATGCCTATCCAAGTCATCTGAGAATACAAGGCTTAGACCCAGTCCTTCTAATAACTGCCAAACTGTTTAGGATGATTAAGTAACTCAAGTGAAGGGCCAGATAGCAAACTCATGGTTATGTTAGATTCTGATTTAATTATAATAAAGTACCTTCAATTTACTCAAATAGAAATGGCTAAGAGTAGCTAAGGTTTAACAGTTCAAGATACTTTACTTAGTCTTTCAAAACATCAGAAATCCATAGAATGTGGCATTTAATGTTGTTTAATCATTTGACAATGAGAGATGTCTGCTCCAGATGTTTCCCCATTCTTCTTCAAAGAAAAATTGAGCATCTTTACCTCCAGGCAAAGTTGCTTAATATGGCAAGGTAGCCACAGGGCAGAAATTGCCCTTTTCATCTGCAGACAAAATACTGTCCAGGAAAAGGGCACACTATGTGGAATAGTCAACTGATAGCTCTGCCAAGACAGGGTAAACAGTCCTCCATAATCCTGTTTTGCAAAGGTCTGTCAGATGATCCTGGGCCAAAAGGCTGAAGACAGATGCTCCAACGTTATAAGAAATTAGGGGGCTCTCCAGGTAGTCATCTGTCTCTACAATTGTTTAAGTTTGAGAAGCTGTGTTTGGTGCTTTCTATATACCCAGGTAATGTTTAAGTCATTCTCAGATTTCTGATGGGATTAAAGACTAGTTATAGTCTCAAAATCAAACCCAAGTTGTTTAACTTTGAGAGGGAGGTTATAGAGTGGAATACATAGTTTTCAGATGGTGTTATATAATTTAAAATATAAACATAATCCAGTAATAGAATCATAATTCTTTGTTAGGAATGAGGGTAGAGTACTTGATCTAATTGACAATATGATGGCCTGGATGTTAATTGTATATTGTACTTTGTGATTTACATGATTGTTGTGGTTTTGTTCAATTTTTGTCTAGGAGTTTTTTCTTTGTTTTATTGGACAGAAAAGGTGAAATGTTGGGGTTGGTTCTGATGCTAAGGTCCTGTTCCCCAATTTGTTCTTGATCTATCAATAAAGATACCAGTGACCAATAGCTAAGGATGGGACAGGACATTTAGAGTTTTGAGAGAGGATGGAAGGAGAATTGAGAGAGCTAGGGAGTAGCTTCAAGAGATATAGCCAACAAGCAATGTGAATTTTTGGTTTGAGTGGCCAATGGCCACTCTATCCAATTATGCCTGGGTGACAGGGGAGGTTTAGCAGTCCCCAGTCATTGACATTGAGTTAGCAAAGGCATTTTAAGATTAACTGAGGTGTGTGTGTGTGTGTGTTGTTGTTGTTGTTGTTGCTGCTGCTGCTGCTGTTGTTGTTGTTGCTGTTGTTTATCCAAGGATCAGAGGGAATCTGAGTGGGGGCTGGTAGTGCAGCCCATTTCCAGAGCTTAAGGCAGGGCGGCAAAAACTACATGCTACAAATAAACAACATGAAACCTAGATGTGAAATTTCACAGCTGTAATTCAAGCATTTGAGAGGCAGAGACAGGAGGATTGCAAGTTCACGAACAGTACGTTGCTATATCCATAGCAAAGACCCTGTTCTCAAGAAAGAAAGAAAGAAAGAAAGAAAGAAAGAAAGAAAGAAAGAAAGCAAGCAAGCAATATGAAAAGAAACGATTATATGGTGATATTAGGTAACACCACCCCCAACCCACCACTATATCTGGCTTCTTAAGAGCCCTTCTCCATTCTTGATGACCGTAACTTGGGGAGCTGGAGTACAACTAGGTGAACAGTCACCTCAAGCCTGTGGTTTCCGAGTTCACTATCTCATATGCACAAATAACATGAAAACTCAAAAAGCAAGCAAGAAGAAGTAGATTTACAAAAGTAAAGTAGGAAAGACCTCCTAAGAGTGATATCGAGTTCAGTGGTTTTTATGAGACTTACAGTGGGAAATGGAAGGACATTTCATGGCATAATCTTTATTGTAATTGGTCATCCTCAGCTCATCACAGGCTGGACCAGGAAGTAACCTATACCATCAAGAAAGTAGTCACTTCATCTACTCTCTCTCCCAATTCACAGTATTCATTTTGTAGACTACTGATTGAATCATTTTCTACATGACCAAGTCACAATCCACCATTTCCTGTCTTATCAGGGCCCTGGCTGTCACCCAAAGAACAAGTTGTCAGACTCTCATTTTATGGCCCTGGCCATTTTCTTTCTAAGCAGTGTTAAGGCACACTGAATGTGCTCTTTGCCCTCCTTGTCCTGAAGCCAGGAAACTTAAGGTTCATAGGGAGACAGGTGTAAACAGAAGACCAAAGTACACTGTTAAATGGGAACTGAGAGAACCAGTTAGGAAGCCCAAGAGGAAGTGGATGTTCTCCCTGGCAATGACTTGGCAGAGTCTCTGGTGATGATCTGCCAGTGGACACCTGCTCAGAACAAGCATAAGCAGGTGAATGCCACAGATCATCTAGACAGAAACCAACTTGGAAGGAAGAAAAAAACTGCACAGAAAAACAAAACAAACAAACAAACAAAAAACATGTGTCAAAGTGTAATGGTTTGTATATGCTTGGCCCAGGGAGTGGCACTGTTGGGAGGTATGGCCTTGTTTGAGTAGGTGTGGCCTTGTGGGTGTGGGCTTTAAGACCCTCATCTTAGCTGCCTGGAAGCGAGTCTTCCACTAGCAGCCTTCAGATGAAGATGTAGAACTCTCAGCTCTGCCTGCAGTATGCCTGCCTAGATGCTGCCATATTTCCACCTTGCTAATAACGGGCTGAACCTCTGAACCTGCAAGCCAGCCTCAACTAAATGTTGTTCTTATAAGAGTTGCCTTGGTCATAGTGTCTGTTCACAGCAATAAAATCCTAACTAAGACACAAATGAATCAAATATGTCCCCAGAAAAGGAGGAGAAACAGGGCAACAAGCTCAGAGAAAGAGGTTAAGACACTCCTGTTGACAGGGACTGCAGATGGAGGGAGCACAAGAGTGGGGCCTGCTCAGGCCTCCTTTGTAGAGAGCTCTCCAGTACCAGTGGGAGTGGAGAAAGGGAGAGCCAGAGGGTGGGATCCTGAGCCACTGAAAAGCTTCTGTATAGCTTGAAGAATCATGAAGGGTCTGAGTCACCTTGGTTTTGAAGATAGAAAGAACCTGAGCAGACAACATATGACCCATCAATGACCTTGAGAATGTGGTCCCTAATAAAAGAGAGCAAAATCTTGCTATAAAACATTGACAAGAGAAATAGGTTAGGCCACAAGTTCATGAGGGCAACATCCATATTTCCTTAATGAGCTGAAGCTATGAGAGAAGAGGCCATTAAACACAAAAGAACTTTTATCGGACTGGCCAGAGGTCAAGTAGGATTCTAAATCTCTTTCCCATATCAATTCTATAATCCCCATAATCTCATGAAGTGGACTCAGCCATCACCCCACTTATAGGGATGTAAGGTAAGGCTTAGAGAGGTGAGCTGTCCCCACAATCAGCCAGCAGGCATGACCCCAGGCTGTCTGACACAGCAAAGCCCTACTTGGCTTTACTATGTCACTCACCCTGAGGCATGCTGGATGGAGCCAAAGAGAAAGTTTGGTTGACACTATGGTGAGCATTTTTCTCAAAGACCATAGGAGATAGGGGAAGTTAAACAATTTGGAATGAGGAGAATGACCTGTGAATTCCAGTTGGTGTTGAGCTTCTTCAGTCACAGCCAAGAAGAGCTTCTACCTGCCTACAACCTTACCAGCATGACCAGAGGAGCCCCAGTCATTACCCAACAAGGCAGGCTTGGATGGTAGTGGAAAAGAACTCACTGGTTCGATCTCAGACTCATCATCTACCTTCTGTGGTTTGAATGTGTCCTTCAAATTCTATGCATTAATACTTAATTCCAAATTCGATGTCAATGGTAGTTGGAGATGATTGGGCTATTAGAGCACCCTCCTTGAGCATGAATCAATGCATCCATGGAGTGATGGATTAATGTGATGGAAGGGGTGATTTTAAAAAGAAATCAAGCTTTCTCCAACACGCCTGTTCTGTCTTCCCATGTCTACCACACGATGTGGCAAGAAATTCCATACCAGGTGCCAAACAAAAGCTAGGTGTTATGCTCTTAGGCTTCCCCGATTCTAGAACAATAAGCTAAAGGCTAAATAAACCTGTTTTGGTAAAGTACCCAAGATCTGGATTTTTTTTTTTTTTTTTTTTTTTTTTTTGGTTTTTCAAGACAGGGTTTCTCTGTGTAGCCCTGGCTGTCCTGGAACTCACTC
>JADRCH010000029.1:4136168-4149957 GCA_019843965.1 Rhynchomys soricoides | reverse complement strand
AGATAGATAGATAGATAGATAGATAGATAGATAGATAGATAGATTAAACCAAGACATTAGCCTTTATGAAATACATTGAAAATTATAACAAGACTATCTCCTCTTAAGAAAGAATAAAGCAAAAAGCAAATGTATTCCACAGTGCTGGGACCCTTAAAAATCAACTTAGTGGGTGGCACACACCTTTAATCCCAACACTTGGAGATGAAGGCATGTGCAGTTCTTTGAGTTCAAAGCCATCCTAGTTTACATAGTAAATTCTAAGATAGCCAAGGCTACATGAAATCAATTAATTTAATGATTTTACAGATTGTGAAAAAGAGTCTGTAGAGCTGGGGTTAGTGGCAGATCCAAAACAACCCCCAACACGGCATTCTCCCCAGCCCCGTGATGAAGCTTTCTTCAGGTCACTTGTGGAACAAGTGTGCTAAGAGTAATAGCAGCCCTTCTGCTCTCATACACTGGACATATTTTGAAGTGTGAGTGATTGAAATTATATCTGCTCAGGATTTGCACTGACCTCTCTGGAAGCATCCTGATTATGAATGTACCTATGGGACTTGAGTGCAGCCTTGACCTCCAGGGCATGGCCACACTTCACCGTCCCTCCTGCTTGTGCCACTCAATGTCAAGGCTAGTGTTCTCTACCTCCAGCTCCTCAAATGCCTGAGAACTTTCCCACACCTTAGTGAAATTGGCAAGAAGCATCTTGGACAAGAGAGCTTCCATTTGGAGATCAGAAAATATTTTCTGGGGGAAGAACAGCATCTCCTCACTGGGCACCAGCCTCACTATATCTTGGCCCATCATGAATGCTCCAGGTCAACGAGAAGGAAGGAACTTTGTACCACCCTCATGCCTGGTTCCTGTGGAGGCCAGTAGAGGTTATCACATCCCCAAGAGCTGCAGTGATAACTGGTTGTGAACAGTCATGTAGGGGCTGGGAATCACCCAGGTCCTCTGCAAGAGCAGCCAGTACTCTTAACCACTGAGCAATCTCTCCAGCTCCCCATGCACAATATTTTCCTAACGACCTACAGAATAACCTCAAACAAACTGGTCAGACCTTTCATTTACTGCTCAGATGAACAAGAAATCACACTAGTGACACCAGCAAAGCTCTAAGCACAGTTGGGAATATGATGAGTTTACTCATACCACACCACTACAGTCTGGGGAAGGTGTATTGTATGCCAAGTACTTCATTTCTCTGAACGTTATTTAGTAGAAATAGTCTTTGCTCTTGTGTTCAGTCTCTCTCTCTCTCTCTCTCTCTCTCTCTCTCTCTCTCTCTCTCAGAGCTTGGTACACAGGATACCATGTCTGACTTCATGTAAATATGAAACCCATACTCCATATTACTTAACCCCAGGTAACTAACTTAGCTTTTTCCTGAAAACAAGTCTTCATTGCTTGTACTCACTTATACGTGCACTCACACAGGTATGAACGCTTACACACGGACAAGTATCCTATACACTGTGCATTCACTACTCGAGCTTCTAGGCATGTTCATCAGGCATTAACATTGGAATTGATATCCTGGACTCCTAACCTTTCTACAGATAAACACACTACCAAGTCATCCCATTTTCCAAATGCCAGTTTGTGACCTATCAGTGAACTCTTGGGATGATTTTGCTATTTTAATAGTTATATTTATTTCTGTGGGGTTTTTTAATCATTTTGTTTATTTTTTTATTTCAGTGATCTCATTTTTACTTAAGAGCTTTTGGAGTTCTGCAATTACCTCAGTGGTCATGAACTGCTTTAGAATAGACAAGGTCTCTTCCAACTCTGCAGTGGTAATGGTGTCCCCAGCCCAACAAACCTGCCTTTTGTGCTGAAGGAAGCACTCATGGTGGGAATAATTTTGCTCACCTCACTGACTCTTCTCCCATTCAAACCAGAGCTTGTTTAGTTGGCCAGCATATAACATTTAATGCTTCAAAGTCAACATTGGCAAAATGTACCTCTCCTTTATCAAATATTATCTCTAATGAGTCAATTATCCAGGATACCATTTGCCAACAACTTCAATGGAAATCTGTTCGGACAAGAGCTGGCCAATTTGCCTTGTATACACATTTCATATGAACTATTTTTGTTGTGTCTATCTGTCTGTCCATCTATCCATCTAGCTGTGTGTGAGAGTGTATGTGTGTGTGTGTTTGTTTGTTTGTTTGTTTGTTGAAATTAGATGTAACCTAAGCTGTTCTAGCATTTGCTATGTAGCCCAGACTGACCTCAAATTCACAATTCTCCTCTTTCAAACACCAAATGTTGGGATTACAGGTAAGCAACCATCACACTGGGCTCTTTTCATAACTAGTGACTACACTCAATTTGAAGAGCACTTCTTGAATATTTATCCCTGATTATCCTGAGGTAACTTGGGGGTTTATGAGAAAAACACCAAAACCTGTACCCAACACTGCTCAGACCCAAGTCTTGACTGGAAATGTCTTTAAAATTGTATAGAGCTGTGTAGCTGAGGAAGATTTTCCTCAATCTTGAAACTATTTTCTCCTTCTCCTTGTACAGACAAGATCAGAGTTAGAGAAGTTTCTGTGTGCTCTCCATGGAAGATGGCAGACTGTTCCCAACCTCCACAGCAGCATGAGTGGTTCTAACCTACAACTGTTATGGATCACAGCCTGCATGGACTCAGGACAGGGTTTTGTCCACAGCTGCCCTGTGATACACAGAGACAGATCTGTAAATATACATTCTGTTGCTTCCCTTCCCTGCCATCTCTTCTGCATATCAGGATGTGCTCAACTGTCCTTTGTCCTCCCATCCTTCCAACACTGCTGCATGGCATGTGGAGCCTGGTTGACTGGATCATACAAAAGACTAGGACTTAGCCCTGGGAAGTTGTGCAAAGTTGCACAATGCCTTCTGGTGTCTTCTAGTCAGTGGGCTATGCAGGGAAGGGAGTTGATTCTAAGAGGTGGCACAAAAGAGCCCATGTGAAATCCAAGGTAATCAAAAGCCAGAACACCTAGACTGTGAGGCAGCTGGACCAAGGGGCCTCTGTGGAGATGTGCTTCCAAGTGACAGTGTGAAGCAGAACCTGCCCACATATGTGAAGAATCTGATAACAGCCATGTGAATGCACTGAGTTGGGGGATGCTTGTTTTATCAGTTTCCCAATGAACTGGGGACTTCAGATGTTCTGCATCTTAGTAACCTAATCCAGGAATTTCCATCAAAGCATCCTATGAACCAGCCCATAAGCCCACTTTCCCAGCTTGGAGTTGGACATACAGATATAGTCAAACAGGTCAAAATTCCTCCAAAATGCCTAATCCTATCAAGACAACCCACCGCCAACCATCTCAGCAGCTCTTTCCTGCTCTTTCAAACACCTTTATGGACATCTTTGAAAACACTTGCTGATAAGCCTCAGCCCTCCAGGATGTGCTGCCAGACCCTTCCTACAGGAAGCTCAAGGACCAGCTCTCTCCAAATACTAACTGACCAAAAAAAAAAAAAAAAAAAAATCCAAGACCTGCCTGGGGACACATCAGAGACACTACTTTCTCTACTGCTGTCTGTAAGTAAATGCTGATATTTCTGTATTTTTTTCTCACCTCCCATAGAACTCAGCCACTGTCCACCGAGGGCCAGAGGTTGGGATATCAAGGGTGAGCTTGTATGTTATATACCATTGGGCCCCAAGCAGAGAGCCCAGCTAAAACATACCCACTCCACTTTGCATTTCCCAGGGTTTTTGTGTCTTCAATTTAAGGTGGTCCTTCTTATATTTTTAGATTTGAACTCATGCCTAGGAACATGAGTTTTTGCAGAGATGAAAGAAAAATTTTCTTTTTTAATTAAAATCAGATGACAGAGACAACTCAGTCATGGAAAATAATCAGAGTATTTCCTCCACTGGCCATGATTCAGCAGAGAAATAAGGGTTCTAAGTCTCCCTGCCCTTTTCAGAAGATATACTTTGTCTGAGCTGCCTAAGGGTTCCACCAGGAAGCCACACTTGCTATTCTTGCTTTGCCATTCACCCTCACAGAACGAAGGTGAGTCAGGAACAGAATGGAACCTCTGTGTTGATCTTCACATTATCAGGGAGCCTGAGGGATGGGGGGGGGGGGTCAGGTCAAGGAGGTGACTGCTTGGTGTTTTCTTTGAATTTTTGTTGTTGTTGTTTGAGAGTTTTTGTTTTGTTTCTTTTAGATTTATTTATTTTATGTGTGGGGGTGTTTTTTCCACATGTGTCTGTGCACCTCATGTGTGCAGTGCACAGGGAGGCCATAAGAGAGCATCAGATCTCCTGAAACTGGAGTTATAAACAGTCATAAGCAGCTATAAAGGTTCTGGGAATCAAACTTAGGTCTTCTGAAAGAACAGTCAGTATTCTTAACTACTGAGCTGATTCTCTACCTCCTGACCAAGCTTGTTGAAGATCTCATTTTACCTTCTAGCTGCTGGGTCCACATGCTGAGTCCATCTTCTCAGCTACCCTGGTGTTCACATAAACTGAGAGCTGCCTCTGGTGAGGAACTCCTGGCTTGTGTGATCTGTGCCTCAGGACCTTGGAAACAGGAGGCATCACAGACACAGACAGACATCCATGCTAACTTCTGGGCTTTCCACTTCTTCTTCTGCATTATTAATTGCATTATTTCCTCCTTTACAAACACTTTATGCTTGTTTTTGTCTCTCTTAATAAAATCTAGCCTTAAGCATAGTCTCATAACTAGGATAGTTTGGTGCAGATTAGTTTGTTAACTCAGACAGAAAGAAAGAAACAAAGAAACAAAGAAAGAAACAAAGAAAGAAAGAAAGAAAGAAAGAGAGAGAGAGAGAAATGAGGAAGTGATGGAGGGAGGAAGGGAGGGAGGAAGGGGGAGAGAGGGAAGAAAAGAAGTATAAATGTAAATGTTTTCATTCCCTTAGATGAAGTGATGAGAGCCATCCCCAAGGCTTACAAATGCAAAGCTTGGGCTAAGCCCACAATGTTTCTATCTATCCCTAGGCCTATGCCTAGAAGCTTCTAACCTCCAAATGCCAGAGCTAGCTGAGACAGTCAATGGGAAAACCATGACCGGGAGAGTAAGGGTGATTATAGGAAAGGCAGAAAGAAGAGGCAAAAGACAGATATGGGAAGGCTGCTGGTGAATACCATGCCAGTAAGCAAGTATATTTTCTCAGTATTTTTATTGTCTTTTAAAGGCAAGCAACTCAAAGCATGACCAATTCCGGGAAGATAAACAATGACCACAAATGCTTACATGGCATACACAGTATCTATGTTTAACTAAGGTCATTTTCTTCATGTTAAGACAGTCTCTCAAGGACTTATGCCTAAGTGGAGGAATTTGGCAAGGTATAACACACATCTTAATTAAAAACAAAGACATTTCAACAGACTCATTCATGATTAATCACAAGCAATAAGTCAGCCAAAGTTAACTCCAGAAGTATTTCCCACTTATTACCCTTTTTTATCTGAACAAGACAAAGCTGTCTCAGCTATTGGCATAGAAAGACTGTGCCTGTCTTAGGCATCCCCTCAAGAAGTATGGACCTTACCCATCATTGTTACATAAATCCTAGCATTCATGCCCTGTCTTCGGTTTATCTACTTCTGAGAGAATCTTACCTGTCTTTTTTATTCATAAGAGGCACTATCAGTCATGGAGCAGAAAGTTGTGCCTGTCTTAGATTGCCATCTGAAAACACGGCTCTTACCCATCATTGGCACATGAATAATTTGTGGCCTGTCTTAGGTTGAGAAGGTTTACAATACAATCTTACCCATTATTGACTACCAACTTCTGCTAGGGAAGACATTGGAGCTTGAATTTATGTAACTCTAATTTAACATCTGTAAAAGCTTGATTACTCCTCTGAAAAGAACAGGTAATAGATATGCCATAAAAAGAATCATAAAGTCAAGTCTTGCAACACTCAATAAGAGAGATGTAAATAAGGACCATGAAGGAAAAATGGCCTATAACTTTCTCAGAATATCATTTGCAATGCTAGCAGCTTTAAAAGACAAAGGATTTGCATTTCTTAAACATACAACCTCCTTAGGCAAGGCTAACAAATCTAGAGAAGTATTAGTATTATATGCTAAATACCCTGAAGGTGCCTTTTTACTCTGGTCCAGTTATGCTGACTCTCATTATATATTTTTGGAGTTATACAAATCCAGATATGTTGTGGGTTGCCCTGATGCTGTTCGTATTCTGATGTTAATTCTGCTTCCTCAAGAGGAGTTGCCCCGAATGAGCAGTGGATCACATATTCAGGTGATCGCATGTGAACCTTCTCCCCATTCTAACTGGACAATAGAAGCTAGAGCCTGTGATTAGGCAGTGGAAGGGAAAAGTGAGACAGGTTTTGGAGAAGAGAGGAGAAAGAGAAGGGAACAAAAAAGAATAGAAGAAGAGGAAGATGAAGCAAAGATGGGAAAAAAACACATAGCCAAGAAAAACTACAAATAACAAAAGGGTCTCATAGCTGGGGAATAAGTTAGTATAGTGCTAGTTCTGCCCAATCTAGACATATAACTTATACAACTTATAACTATAATAACTAGATTGTGAGTTCTTTATACCTGCTTATTGGAGTTAGAAACTACTTCAACATTTGGTACCCGATGTGGGGCTTAAAATCCAACTAACCTGAGATAAAAGTACACACACACACACACACACACACACACACAATATAAACAGCTAGGACTGTGTTCTAAAGCTGAGGCAATATGTAAATTAAATGCTGAGTGGATCTAAGGGGTCTATAGGGAGCTACTGAGAAGCTCCCTCCCCAAGCCCCGAGCAAACTGCAGCAACCAGAGGCAGCACCCTATTCTGAGCTAGGACATAGGCAGCGCCAGTTCCACAACACATTTGAGGTTCCCTGAGCCCAACGAAAAACCAAGGACCCTTGGGTACAACTGTCTGTGAAATAGCCTTCACAGCTGAAAAAAAACAGCAGTTAACTTTCCAAAACCTTCTTACAAACACAGCAGCTGATTCAGGCCTCTCCACCCAAACAAGCCTTTCAGAGCTTACTTTCCAATATCCTCCACATCTAAATAGGACACAGGACAAAGGCAGGATGGCCAGAAGCAAACTACAGTGTCCTTAGTCAAATATCAGAGGGAGACAAAGGTACAAAAAGCTCTGGATCAGGTAATAAGAATTATAAATTAATATTTTATATATATACATACATATATATATATACGTGTGTGTGTGTGTGTGTGTGTGTGTGTGTCTTTAGATACTTTAAGATGAGAAACAATAAATACCTTTTGGGTTTTATGGGATGATATTTTAAATGGTTCAACAGGGATGGATTTAAAGGAAATTGACACTTTGCCAGTTATCATTATTACAATGTTAAGAGTCAGTTAACTATGTCTTCTCAAAAGACAGGGCCCTAGATAAAAAATTATGAGCCTTAGAAAAGGGATTAGAGGAAATGCTGGAGCTAAAGGTACAAAATTTTATAGGTCATGATAAGTGACAGAGAGAGGAAAATGGAGGTTGGAGACAAGAACTAGAAAAGATGCTAAAACTAGAGATACAAAAATTCATAGATGTGACTGAGCAACAGAGAGGTAAACTTAAGACTTGGCAACACAGCCTAGAGGAAACACTGAAACTAAAGGTACAGGTCAAGATAAGTGACAGAGAGAGGAAAATGAAGGTTAGCGACAGGAGCTAGAGAAGGCCCTGGAACAAAGGATCTAACAGGTCACAGATTAGACTGAGCAACAGAGAGAAAATAATGAGGATTGAAAGCAAAGCTGGGAGGAAAATCTTTTAAGGTTAATCAATCAAAATAAAATAAACAGTAAAATCTCAGAATTACAATATAAAGAAAAAATTAAAATGTGGAAGCAGAACCTTGAACAGAGAATACAGGAACTCAGGGAACAGGAGGAGTGGCAAAAGGAGAGATAGGAGCATAGGCACAGACCTTAGGGGAGGGACTCAAAACATCAATTAGGGAAAATACTCCGGTAGGGACAGAAGATAAAATTAGAGAAAGTTAATCAAAGGTTGTTAGAAAGCAAACTTTAGTTTATCCAGTCAGTATACAACAAAGACCACCAGATGATGATCATCCACAGGGTTATCAGAAATTCAAATGGACGTGTTATAACTGAGAACAATTAAGGAAAAAGTCACTAATTTTGGAATGCATTCACCATTTGTAAAACAAATCCTGACTTCTTGGGCTATTAAAAGTAGACTAATCCCCCAAGACTGGAAGGATATGGCAAAAGCAATATTAGAAGCTGGGTCACCTTTACAATTGTTCTCATGGTAGAGAGAAGAGGTGGAGGTAGCACAACAAAACAGAGCCGGGGTAGAGAGATTTCTAAAGATCAGCTACTTGAGGGAGGTTGTTTTGCTGAGGTAGAGGTACAGACTGTAAATGATAAAGAAAACTTGACATTGTGTAGCTTTGCAGCCTTAAATGCCTGGAACAAAGTCACAGAAACAGGGAAAAGACTTGAATCATTTTCTCAAGTCATGCAAGATCCAAAGGAAACATTCTCTGACTTTTTGGAAAGGCTGACTTCAGCTGTAGAAAGGAGTATCTCAGATCCATCAACAAGAAAGGCACTAATCAAGTCTTTAACTTTTGAAAATGTGAATGCTGGATGCAAGGAAGTAATCAGCCTATTGAGGACAAGGTCAGCATCAATAGATGAGTGGATTAGGTACAGAGTTGATGTTAGACTTCGTTTGCCTGATATGACCTTAATAGGAGAAGCTGCCACTAGAGGCCTTGAAGCAGCCCAAAATTTCAAATGTCTTAATTGTAGTGAGCAGGATCATTTCAGAATAAACTGCAGAGAAAACCAAATTAATCCCAAAAGAGAGAAAATATCTTCTGGAATATGTAAAAGATGTGGCAAAGGCCAACATTTAGCTAGAGAATGTAGAGCAACAACAGACAAATGGGGCAACACCTTACCAAAAACCCCCTGGGGGAAGGGAGCCTCTTGCAAGCCCCAATGCCAGACAGGAATAGTTGTCTTTCTCAAGACAATTAAACACCACTGCTCTGGAAACAAAAACTGTGAGACCAGATAACAAGGTCAAGGCAAATTCTATAAACAATTCAAAAAGCCTATAAAGGGGCCAAAAATGAATATTTTGGCAAACTTCTATAGAGGACCAAAGGCTCAAGATTATAATACCAGTAAACAATATTGAAATTGAAAGAATGGTTGACACTGGAGTAGATGTCACCATTCTCTCTCCAAAATCTTGGTCTGCAGGTTGCCACTTCAGGAAATAAGACATCCAATTTCAAGCAGTTGGGACTTTATCCCAAATAAAGCAAAATACCAGATGGCTTAAATGTATAGAGCCTAAAGGTCAGATAGGAAAATTATGGCTGATATAGTCATAAACTTATGGGGAAGAGATCTGTTACAACAGTGGAAAACACAAATTAATATCCTTTCAGTTTCAGAGGCTGGCCACAAAACCAGTCAGGCTCCCAGTTCAAAAAAAATCAAATTCAGGAATGTTATCAAATGACACATCAGGGGCTGACACTTCAGCTTTACATCAAGGAGCCACTGCAGACAAGACACCAACAGCCTTACTACTAAGGTGATTAACTGACCAAGCCATTTGGATTGATCAATGGGATATGACAAAAGAAAAACTACAAGCAGTAGAACAGCTAGTCCAGGTACAGCTGGAGGATCAACATATAGAGGAGTCCACCAGCCCTTGGAATTCTCCAGTATTTGTCATTTAAAAAAAAGTCTGGCAAATGGTGGATGTTGACAGATTTCAGAACAATTAATAAGGTTATTCAGCCAATGGATTCTCTACGGCCTAGAATCCCATTGCCTTCCTGTGACCTAAGAAATAGCCTATCATATTGATTGACCTAAAAGATTGTTTTTTTCACAATTTCTTCATGAACATGATAAAGAAAAGTATGCTTTCTCACTACCTACCTTGTGTTAATATTTTGTACAACGGCCATTGGATATGATTCATAAACAATTTCCTCAATCCATTATTTATTATTATATGGATGATATCTTATTGGCTGATTCAGATACAAATATTCTAGAAAGAACTTTGATTAAGTAAAAAAAAAAAAAAAAAAATTCCCTTGCTGGGGAAGGCAAATTGCCCCTGAAAAAATACAAAGAGGGGATTCTATTAATTATCTAGGATATAGAATAAATCTACAAAAGGTTAGGTCACAAAAGGTGCAAATCAAAAGAAACCAATAAGGACTCTTAATGATTTTCAGAAGCTACCAGGAGATATTAACTGGCTGCGGCCTATAATTGGCTTGGCTACTAGGAACTAAACCATTTTTTTAAACCTTATAGGGTGATAAAGATTTAAATAGCCCAAGAAAATTGTCAGCCAAGGTGACAAAAGAGTTATCTCTGGTAGAAAGGAAATTACAGGGTACACAGCCAGGTGGTATTAATCCAAAAATGCTTCCATCTTAGTTATCTTGCCTTCTAGTCATTCCCCTACATGAATTCTCATGCAGAGGGAAGATTATATCTTATAATGGATATTTTTAACACATAAACAGAGTAAAAAATTAAAAACCTACATAGAAAAAGTTTCTGAATTGATACTAAAAGAAAAAATGAGATTTCAACAATTAACTGGAATGATCCAGCTAAAATTATGGAACCTTTTACTAGCACAGAGATTGCTTCGTTATGGACACAAGATGAACATTGACAAAGAACATACAGTAATTTCTTGAGAGAGATTAACAACAAATACCCTAAAAACAAGGAACTTCGGTTTATAAAAGAACTAATTGGATTCTCCCTCATATAATTAAAAAAAATCCAGTTTCTGGAGCCCATACATTTTATTTTACACTGATGCTAATAAATCAAGAAAGGCAGGATATAAATCAAAAGATGTAAGTTAAGTGGCTGAGAGTCCCTATAAATTGGTTCAAAAATCTAAATTATATACAATACTTATGGTGTTATCAGATTTTCAAGAGTCTCTTAATATAGTAACTGACTCTCAATATACAAAAAGCGTTGTTTTACACATAGAGACTGATGAACTTATTTGAGATTATTCTAAATTGACTTCATTGTTTATTCAGGTACAACAAATGATCGGGAACAGGAGAAATCTGCTGTACATAACAAAGATAAGATCCCATACAGTTCTGCCAGGCCCTCTGGCACAGGTAATAATTAAATTGATCAGTTAATGATAGGAAGTTTACTAGAGGCTTCAAAATTCCATTAAAAACACCATGTTCACAACAAAGGTTTAACAAAAGAATTCTCTATCACTTGGCAACAAGCCAAGGAAATTGTGAGACAGTGTCCTACTTGCTCATTATATAACCAAACTCTATTACCTACAGGAAGTAACCCTAAAGGTACCCAAAGAAATGAAATGTGGCAAATAGATGTGTTCCATTGTACAGAGTTTGGTAAACTAAACCTGTACATCATACTATAGACACATATTCATGATTTCAATGGACAACAGCCTTAGCCTGAGAAAAGGCTGATTCTGTAATTACACATTTGTTAGTAGTTATGGCCATTGTCTTAGATAGACACCATGACCAAGGCAACTCTTATAAGGAAAGCATTTTAATTGGGGCTGGCTTACAGGTTCAGAGGTTCAGTGCATTATCATCAAGGCTAGAACATGGCAGAGTCTAGGCAAGCATGGTGTTGGAGGAGCTGAGAGTTTAACATTTTGTTACAAAGACAAACAGGAGAAGACTGACTTCTAGACAGCTAGGATGAGGGTCTTAAAGCCCACATCCATGATGACACACTTCTTCCACACCTCCTAATAGTGCCACTTCCTGAACCAACTATATTTAAACTATCACAGTCATTATAGAAATACCCATACAAATTAAAATGAACAATGGTCTGACATATAATAATATATAATATTATCTAATAATATAAAACAGTTTTGAATATATAAAAATATATTTTATATAATATTTTATATATTAAAATATAAAACTGTTACAAACATATCATATAATCCTACAGGATAAACAACTGTAGAGAGATCTAATCATACTCTAAAAGAAATGCTTAACAGAAAAAAGGGGACAACAAAGACCTCAGAGATAGATTACATAGTGCTTAATTAACCTTAAATTTTTTAGAACACCAGTGAACAAAAAGCTAGAACTGCTAAAATACATTAGATTTTTTTAAAAAAAAAAAAACTGCTGAACTAAACCAGCCTGCTTGTTTTAATGATGTTCTAGTATCAGACTGGAAAACAAGAAATGTGTTACTCTGGGGAAGAGGTTATGCCTATATTTCCACAGAAAAAGAAAAGCTATTGGTTCCTTCCAATTTGATAAAGATAGATAGATAAATAAATAAATAAATAAATAAGACAGGAGGAGACCCCTTAAACACCTTGACTACAGATAAGAAGAAAGAGATTGTCGAGATCAACAAGATAGGTGATAGGTGATATATATGCCTCTGTACACAGAGACAACTCTGGGACTGGCTGAGACTTAAAAGTTTATACACAGTCAATAACTCTTATTGAATACAAAATTCTCATGACTGATTACATACCATCCTTTAAGATGGAATAAATGAAAATTTATATTGTAGTTTGATTATGTGATCAAACTAACCTCTAAGAAAGGCAGTTGTCTTTATTGGTATTCCTTAACTTATCTGTGAACCCTACGTGCTCCATATGAATGTCTTTACAGAGCTATGTGTTGCTTGTCTACAAATAACAAATGGTCTCATAGCTGGGGAATAAGTTAGTAGAGTGTTAGATCTGCCCAATCTAGACATATAACTTATAAATATAATAACTAGATTGTGTGTTTTTAAACCAACGTATTGGGGTTGGTTTTTTTATTGGGGTTGGAAATTACTAAAACAGAGACATATTGAGCATGACATTCCAAATGGCTTCTGACTTTCATTCCTTGTACCTCATATCTCCCATGATCTGTACTATATCATACAATGTGTCAATTCTTTGTTCTAGCTATCTATTCAAATCTTCTTGTATGCTCAGAGCATTGGTTACATTTTCTGCAAAATGATTAACAAAACTAGCTGTCTGTACCTCTTATGCTAAAGCTGATGCAGAAGCCGTAGCCCTGACTATCAGAGTTATGAAAGCAACAACACTGGCAATGGTCAGCCTAACCATACATTTGCTCCTTGCCAGAGTGCAATCTAATTCTTCCAACATTTGTAAGCCTTTCTCAGAACACCAGGGTTCAGAGAAATGTACAGGAATCATAATAAAAGCTGATTGATGTACTACCATTACAGATTGACTACCATACAGTGCAGAAACACAACTGGACAGAAGACAAGTAAAATAAGAAACATTGAAGAACAGAAATATAGTTAACAGGAGTCTGTCAGACAACAGGGGACCCATGCCTTTGCGACCTAGTGAAAGCTACAGGTTTGGGTTAAAAGGCCCAGAACATTCTTTCCTCAGCCAGAGGGCTAGATATATAGGTTGAATGGAGTTGCTCTTAGCTTTTTAGAAGCACCCTTAAGTTTATATTTAGAAGACAACCAAAAGGAAATTAAAATCTTGAGCTTGTGGCTGAACTGTAAACTGCCAGTGTCCCATTAGCTTATTAGAACTCCACTGACCAATGTTAACATTCTGAACTGTGAACATTTCCCTGTTGTATCCCTTGAATGATTTCTTACCACTCTATAGCTTGCGCTTACACCTAAAACATCCTATTAGACCCTCTATAGCTTGCACGTACACACCTAAAACATCTTATT
>JADRCH010000029.1:4090480-4135601 GCA_019843965.1 Rhynchomys soricoides | reverse complement strand
ATCCTATTAGACCCTCTATAGCTTGCGCGCACCCCTAAAACATCCTACTAGACCCTCCAACATTTGTAACCTGCATTTACCGACTTGAAACATCCTTCATCTGAAGAATGTTTTATTTTTAAATCATCGATATCTGAGTTCTTTTACATCCGCTAACCTTCATCGCTTGCTTTTTATCATTCTCAAACATTTTCCAAAAACATTTTTTCTTAGACCTTAAACCTGCTAGATTGGATCATAATTCACCTGTGTCAGTCCAAGAAGGGAGGGGCAGGAGCAAACTCCAGCTGCCGGCTGCATGGGACTCAGCATCCTGCTCTGTGCTGGCTCTTCTATCCATTCCCTTCCTGTGCTCCATCTCTGTGCTCTGGTGATGAGCACAGAGCAGAAGGGTCTGGAATAGGGTTGGCAGGGGACCAGTTGCTGTTGCCCTACTTTACCAAAGCACATTCTTAAGCATTAGTACAAAAAGCATACCACTGTTTCCATTTCTCTTTCTTTCTTTTTTCTCTCTTTTGTGTGTGTGTGTGTTTTACTTTTTCCGAGCTCCCTTATCTGTATTCCCTATGTCTTTTACTCCAAAAAGTTGCTTACCGCTGCCAAAACTTTCACTTTTCCCTAGCGCTCCACTTCCAAAGCTGTCCTTCATTGCACATCCCATAGTCGAGCTCCACATTGGGCACCACTCTACTGGAGCCAGCTGGTACAGTTAGCAGGAAAACCACAACTGGGGGAGTGAGGATGGTTATAGGAAAGGCAGAAATTAGAAGCAAAAGACAGATATGGGAAGGCTGCTGGTGAATACCATGCCAGCAAGAAAGTGTATTTTTTCAGTGTCTTTTAAAGGCAAGCAACACAAAGCATGACCAATTCTACAAAGATAAACAATGACCACAAATGCTTATGTGGCAAGTTTATGGTACACAGTATCCATGTTTGACTAAGGCTGTTTCCTACAGGCTATGATAGTCTCTCAAGGACATATGCATAAGCAGAGGAACTTGGCAGGGTATAATGTACACCTTAATTAAAAACTAAGACAGATGTCAGCAGACTCGTTCATGATTAATCACAAGCAAGAAGTCAACCAAAGTTAACTCTGCAAGTGCTCCCCACATCCATACAATCTAATATTCTACAAGCCTGGACCTTGAAGGCTTCAGCTTCCATTCTCTGTGTGCTAAACTAGGCCTAGAATGTTTCATCCTCTGAGACTTACTGCCAAGTAAACATATCCTTTCTAGCTCTTTCTGAACTCTGGCTGACTGGTTCAACTCAGCTGTTCTGGCTCAAACTCTTTTCCAAGTTGACTGATTCAAATCGGCTTCTCTCAGCTTCTGGCTGAATTGCTCTGCTTAGAATAACTGCCTCTGAACCCCACAAATTGGACTGCTCTGAACTGAACTGAACTGAATACCACTGACTTTCCACTCTCTCCCCTCACTGCTCTTAAGTAGCCTCTCTTTCCTGTCTGTTCTAGTGAGAGCTGGGTGTATCCTATCTCTGACTCATTTTGTCAAATCTTTCTTTTCTGATTCATCACTTTCTCTGCCCCTCAATTAAACATCATTGTTTGGGATTAAAGTTGTGTACTAAAGGTGTGTCTGTACTCCAGACAGAGGGATTAAAGGTGTGTTCTACAAGGAAGGAAGGAAGGAAGGAAGGAAGGAAGGAAGGAAGGAAGGAAGGAAAGAAGGAAGGGAGGTAGGAAGAAAGGAAGGGATTTTAATTCCACATTTTCTATCAATACTTCACTTAGATTCAGTCTTTTAAAATGTCATCATCAAATGCATTTATACTTAGCTGTTCTCCAATCATGTGTAAAAAGTCCAAATTACAGTTTTCTACACCCAGGTAACAGGATAAACAGTAGATAGCAATCACTGTCTTGTAGTCACTTCTGTACTGTCAGATGCTTGGCTCTCTTCCTTGTCATCTCAAATGTAGGAAAAAGGTAAAAGCACCCACATGCACTGATTAGGATTACCAACTGGCTCAGTTGAGGACAAAAGTGTCACACAGCACCCAGAGAAAGCATATCTTCTGTATATTCTGTCTACTCTTTAGCAAAACCAGGGTTCTTGGTTACAAGACAGAAATCCAACCAAAACTAGCTTGTGATAAAAGGAGTGGAGATGGACAGCTCACATACCCATTAGGAAGAACATAAGACCACTGGACATCAGAGACTCAAAATATTAACCAAGGGAAGAAGATTCATCCTTCCCCCCTCCAGGTCCTGATAAAGATCCCCTAAGCAATGACTCAATTGGCCTGATAAGAGTCAAATGTCTATTTACTGAGTACCCACAGGGAAGTCAGAGTCCTCCACAGTCACCTTGGTTCATGTCTGTCACATGTACCGATGGGCAAGTAAGTATATTACCTTCTCCCAGCTTGGTTTTCACTGTAAAAGGAGATAGTGGGTGGAAGGTAAAATAATCCCTCCTTCAAAGAGCTCTTATTTTCCATAGATAAAGTCCAATGCTGATGTAGTATCCACCATACCTGAAGCCTCAATAAATGTTCATTTTTCTTCCAAGGTGAATCTTAAAGTCAAGCAAGAAGTCAGTGCATAAAAATTGGGAGGAAAATTACTTGAAGTGTAGGGAGCTGGATGGGCAATGCTGTACCATTCAGAGTAAGAGACACTACAGGGGCTGTTAAAAGGAGGGTAATTGAGCCTTAAATCATTCCCACCTATAAATCACCCACAAGACCTGTGTTCTAGAAACGGGGTGAGGGCAGCTATCAACTATTGAAAACCATGAATGTCAAGTTGATCAATCCATCTGTAGATAGTGAGACGTTCTTTGCTACCAAGGGGAAGATAATTTCAGCCAACTAACATTTTAAGGCCAATATAAAAAGAATTGAAAAAGATTTGGATTCTGATGAACTCTGAGGTACAAAAGCTGAATTTGCTACCTCTTTGTATGTAATGTTTTGGAGTCAGGCCAATGAGTGTACCCAGTTGTGCAGTTACCCTGAATTTACTACCATTTCTTTAAGACTCTTCCCTGTGTCATCTTCCTTCATACACTTCATCCTTAAGTTTTATGAGAGAAAAAGGAGACTTCATATTATGCATTTCTTAAGCAAGATTACTATACCCATGGAGCACAAAAATAAAAAAAAAGAAAGAAAGGAAGGAAGAAAGAAAGAAAGAAAAAAGAAGGGAAAAAGCCATAGGCAGTAAAATTGTCACTTTCCTTGAATCTTTAAGAAGTCAGTACATTTAAGAAAGACATTTTTTTAAATCAAATCAATTTGACTCACACCAACATCTGTTCTTGATAATTAATGTGAAATGTAATATCTTAATGGCAACACAGAATCAAACTCGACCCTTCCTCTTATTCCTTGTCCCTTTCTCTTGCATTCCTCAAGTGACCCTTCCTCCAGCTTGTAAAAGACCATGACAGCCAACAAGACACTAGAATTTTCTTTCTCTGGGTTTCTATTTCCTTCAACTCATGGCAATGGCCACACTTCTCTCCATTGCAGCATGTGGGTCTTACACAGTTGAATGCATGACTTTTCAGGTTAGTCCCTCCTCAGAGTTTTTTCCTCAGCCTAGGCTCTGGCCCCAAGACCCCTGCTATCCATGAAGCTTCTGTTCTAACACAGCCACCTTGTGCTCTAGTTCTTATTTGTAACATCAGTGCTTTTATCTTAATCAAAGGCTGCCTAACATTGCAATTTGATTCCAAAATTCCTGTGGGTTTATCTGTCCAACAGTACCCATCATTAAACCCTTGTACAAAGGTTGACACTTTCAATCATTGGGAAAGAAAGGTCTTTGTCAGACTTGAATGTAAAACTAGCAGATTTTGGCTCAACCTTGTCAGTTACTTTATATAAAATTGTCTTGTGGATCTGGAAAAACTGAGATCAATATATAGAGCAAGACTGACACAGAGTGTCATCAACACATTGTGCTGTGTTAGACATAGGAATAGGAGTAGGGCCTGGAGATAGCTAAAGACCCCCAAACATGATCCAAGAACTGCACTGTATTTCTATCATTCATCAAAAAGCAGAATGTGTTCTCTTATGAGTAAGATATTCTTTCTGAACCCAGGAAGATCCAATGACATCTTCCAGTATCTACAAAAGCAGAACAAATTCATACAGGACTCAGATGCATCTGTCTCATACTCTAAGTGGATTCACTGGCAGCCTAGTATAAAACTTGCCACTCCATGAGAAAAAGTCTATAGTTCCAAGACAAGATGGTAATTACAACAAGATAGGCAGGGTCATCGAGAACAGGCGACCCTCAGAATTAAAATCATGCATATTTCCTCTCCCAATTTCCTTACTTAGGGTTTCTATTGCTGTGATGTTTTTACCATGACCAAAAGCAAGTAGGTGAGAAAAGAGTTTATTTGGCTTTCATTTGCATATCATACTCCATCATTGAAGAAAGTCAGGACAGGAATTTAAGCAGGGCAGAAATCTGGAGGCAGGAGCTGATGCAGAGATCATGAAGGGGTGACACTTACTGGCTTGCTCTCAATGGCTTGTTCAGCTTGCTTTCTTATAGAACCAAGGACCACCAGCCCAGGGATGGCACCACCCACAATGGGCTGAGCCCTCCCACATCAATCACTAATTAAGAAAATGCCCAATGTGGAGATTCCTGCCTTCTAGGAATTTGGCAAGAATTTGACATTGGGCCAGGACAAGGAAGCAGGCTCAGGCAAGAATTTGACTTTGGGCTAACACAAGGAAGTAGGCTCAACTTCTTGATCATCTTGATAAGTCTTTGAATACCACAGGACGTTGTTTATTGCCTCATTTGTTCCTTGACCTAGAACTGACCTTATTCTTTGCGTGTACTTAGAATGATATAAAAGCAGACTGGAGAAAAATAAACCCACTTCAGCCTCAGCACTGGTTGGAGTCATGTTCTAGTGTTGTCTAATTGTCTTTCTCTTTTCAATCCTCCCTCCCTCCCTGGAGACCCAGTTGACTGAGCTGGCTTGGTCAGCCCAACATGTTTGCCTACTACCTGATCTTATGGAAGTGTTTTCTCAAATTAAGTTCCCTTCTCTCCAATGATTTGACACTAACCATCCTCTACAGAAGAAATCAGTCTGGTTGGAGAAAGGAGTGAGAGATAAATCCTATAGTTGGAACATTGATCAAAAAGAACATGCACTATTTTAAACCAGAAAATACTGAGGTATCTATATTTAGCTTTTCAATTTTAAATTCTTCTCCAGACCCCAAATAATCTATTTAATAGGATTAGAAATAAGATGAGATCATTTATATATTTTAAAAGAGCAAGCTCTATAATACTAGTTTGTTAACTTACAAGTTCAGGAGTCACTGTTTTAGACTGAGCACTGTGTACTAGGGTCCAAGAGACTAGCCTAAAAGTCAAAATGAAGTCACTCATGCCAAGGCTTCGCATTATCAAACCAACCAACCATAATTGAGCTGTTGTTCTTGAAAGGAAAACAGGAGGGAGGGAAAGAAAGGGAAGAAAGGAAAGACAAACAGGGAAATGACCAATTCATTTTTTATTTTTAATTTCTGCTTTGCTCAGCTCTGCTTATCTTACTCATTTTACGGAATAGACGTTATTCAATTCTAGAGCCTGAAACAAAGCTCACTAAGAGGTTTAAACTTTCACTTCGCATTATCTAAGCAAGAGACCAACATTAATGTCCTAAAGGCTAAGACTAGAGGGTTGAAAAAAAAAAGAGGAAAGTCCCGTGTAATAAGAAAAGAACAGTTTTCAGTCAAAAGAACAGTTTTCAGTCTGCATTCACTTTTTCCCCCCAACTACCAGCTAAACCATTAACAATTCTGAACTAAAGAATTTGTTACTCTAACACAGGCTGAGGGACTCTGTTTTCCCTTCTATTGTTCTGAGATCCTTTCCAAATGCCCCTGAGGATAAGAATCATGCCAGTTGACTAAGCTGTGTCCAGATCTCTCCTCTAGAATGGCTGATTCAGCAGGGAACTTAAGGTAATAACTCAAGTAGTACTCAAGAATTTTAGTTTCTAACTAGGGGGTGGGGGGAGGGGGCAGGGAGGAGGTGGTAGGAAGTAGCAGTGTTTAAGGCAGTGCCTCTCAGCTCCTGGGCCTTGGACCATCAGTAGCAATACTCTGTGTGATGAAAATTCTCAGGCTTTGCCCTCCACCCCACCCCCAGCCAGAAAAGCTGGAGGTTGGGTAGCAATCTGGGTTTTCAGTGGGAGAGTGGCTAGTGAGCTGAAGGAAAAGTATGCAATCCAGTAATGCTGGGCCACAAGACTTAAGATTTATAAAGCACGTACTCATACACATCTCTCTTAAGAATGTTGTGTTGTTAGCCAGGCAATCCTAGCACTCAGGAGGCAGAGGCAGGTGGATCTGAGTTCAAGGCTAACCTGGTCTACAGAATGAATTCCAGGGCAGCTACAGATACACAGAGAAACCCTGTTTCAAGACTCAAGAAAATCAATATATATGTGTGTGTGCGTGTGCATGTGTGCGCCCACACGGGTTGTCATATGTAGTCCCAGATAAGGAGGAGGGAAGAGTTTCCAGTCTTTCCTTTCTCTGTCACCTGGTTTCTTTCCCTCCCCCACCTCTCTCTAGCCACATTATCTTTGATGGCATGTGAACCACTATCTTTTTTCAAAGATTATATATTTCAATATATAGTACATCATGCTAATTAATACACAGTGACTTTATACACAATTATAGAAATTCTGTTTCTAAAATAAATTGGGGAGGGAGGATTGTCACCCTGAAGGAACCAGGCCCATACTGACTGAGAGCAAAAAGGACTGGGTCCCTAGGGACAGTGTAAGGGAGAAGAGGGTGGGGAACAGGGAAAGAGAGGGTGACGATGATTTACCATCTAGAGATGTTTACACATGCCTACCGTGGTCATCTCCCTGTTTAACTTTAAACAGCAACACTATTTTTGCAGTGGGTGATCCAGGCTAAGGTTGAGTTAACAGATTCCAAATCACTTCAGTGTGTGGCAGATAAATACTTATCAGTTCAGGATTCAAAGCATCTGGAAAAGTCACGGATACCAGGGGCGCAGAAAAGAGACTCCAAGAGGCAAAACTAAAGGAGGCTTCAGGATCCACAGCAGGGTGGCAGAGTCAGTCATCAACCTTGCCATCCAGACTAATGTGGGTGCCACTCTTCAGGGGTGAAGGAGAGAAAGGTGTTCCCACAGAGTCCAGAGGAACAGGGGCCAAACGCACACAGTAAGGAGCTTGGGGCAGTGGCCATGTCCCAAGAACACGTACAGATTTCCTCATTCAGACAGCCAGTGCAGTAATGTTAGTGTGTAGCTGGTTTAACCTGCTGTGGATATAGTACATACGGTTTTTGTGTTTAGGATTTAAATGTTTTTAAACAAACCTTCCTTAACCCATCTTTAATGAGGTTCCGGAAGCCTCTATCAGACCGTAGTGCAAGCCCATCTAACTGACCCCTGATGACACAACTTCCCTTTCCTCCACCAGAGCCCATCATGGGCCCTGAATGGAGACTGGTGCACACCACCCCTTCCCAGGAGGAAGCTCAGGAGTACAGTGGTACCTAGTAGTAGTGGGGAGAAACTCCTAAAATATCACCAATTTCATCTCAAATCTCCCAGATGTGGAAAAACGTGCCCAAAAATCTAACCAACAGGAGTAAATAAATGCCAGGCAAGAAAGTCTTAGTTCCCACAGCTTCAGGGCAAAGCCCATCAAGTGGGGAGGAAGGGGGAGGGGGAGGAGAGAGGGAGGAAGGGAGGGTGCACCCAAGAAGGTGAGAGGACGGGACCAACTGGGAATGGCAGGAGAATACAGCAAAGGCAAATCCGAAATCTGCCACTTTCAAGGCCTAAATCAATAAAACGTATAAGGGCTGATCATGGTGGTGCAGACTTGGGAGGTAGAAGTAGGAAGATCTTAAGTTCAGGGCCACCCCAAGCTACATAGCAAGCCTCAATATCCAAAACAGAAAAAAAAAAAAAATGAAATTAAAAAGTTGTAAGGAGCGGGGCAGTGGTGGCGCATGCCTTTAATCCCAGCACTCGGGAGGCAGAGGCAGGCGGATTTCTGAGTTCGAGGCCAGCCTGGTCTACAGAGTGAGTTCCAGGTCAGCCAGGGCTACACAGAGAAACCCTGTCTCGAAACCCCCCACCCCCCAAAAAAGACAAGTTATAAGGAAATCTATGGACTGACATATTTTTATGCAATATTATCATAACAATTTGTCCGGGATTTGGAGAAATCGGAGAAGAGGAAAAGGACAGGCTGCAATGGCAATGTCTATGCCAGGCAATAGGATAAGGGGCCCTGGTTGGAATTTGAAGCCAAGAACCTCACATCTGTCGCTCATTATGGTGTAACAGTGAAAACTCAGCCATGTGGATGTGAAATTTACCTAAAAACAAAGATGCTAATTATCGGCAAGGCACTTAGAGTAATGACAGCCCACACTGGCCGACTCCCCAGGATCCTTGGGAAGCAATCACACTAAACACACTAGTACACACCACTGAGAAAAGCCAAGGGACATGGCCCTATCCAGTGCCCTGGTCCACACGGGCAGATCCCATAACTTCCTTTTTCCTTTCATAAGATAAGCCCTCCTTTTCTTGAAAACACACTATGTCCATGATTTCTGAACATGAGGGTTAAGTCGTTTGAATCTGTTTCTCCTTTCTCCCCTCCTCCCTTTCATGTTTTAAAAACTGTTTGGAGGGGCTGGCAAGATGGCTCAGCAGGTAAGGACACTTGCTACCAAGGCTGATGGCCTGAGTTCAATCCCTGTGACCCAGATGGTGGAGAGAGAGGATTAACTCCTAAGCATCATCCTCTGACCCCCATACTCTATCCTCACAACCCACTCCAGTACACACTCACACAGACACACAGTCACACACACACTCACACACACACTCACACAGACACACAGTCACACACACTCACACACACAGTCACACACACACTCACACAGACACACACTCACACACTCACACAGACACACACTCACACACACACTCACACAGACACACACTCACACACACTCACACAGACACACAGTCACACACACACACTCACACACACAGTCACACACACACTCACACAGACACACAGTCACACACACTCACACAGACACACAGTCACACACACTCACACAGACACACAGTCACACACACAGACACACAGTCACACACACACAGACACGCACTCACACACACACAGACACACACTCACACACACTCACACAGACACACTCACACACACTCACACAGACACACACTCACACACACTCACACAGACACACACAGACACACTCACACACACACTCACACAGACACACAGTCACACACATACTCTCACACACAGACACACAGAGAGATAAACACAATCACATACACACAAGATGTAAGTCCCTCCCTTTCATGTTTTACAAACTGTTTAGAGGGGTTGGCAAGATGGCTCAGTAGGTAAACACTTGCCACCAAGGCTGATGGCCTGTGTGTCAGATACACAGATACACGCACATACACACAAACACACAAATACACAGAGACACAGAGACAGCCAGACACACAGACTCATATTCACAAACACACACACACACTAAATTTTTGAAATGTAATTTTAAAATCTTTTAACTATTAGGAGTCCTGAAGTCAAACTTGGAATTTAAATATAATACATGTTTTTATATTCTTATCAGAGGGTCTCAAATCTTTAAAACTTCTTCACCATTTTAAGAACAATCCCCTAGAGAATTACAGTGTTTCCTTTATTAATTGTATCTGTGTTCTTCAACTATCACTTGTTAAGCATAACCCAGAGGCCAAGGTTCAGCCTTAACCTATAAAGGTAAATACAAGATCCCAGTTTCAAAGTATCTCCTAGTAACTTCTCATGGTCAATTCAGACAGAATTAGATTATACCCTCGTATTTATCGCATCATTTTGTGATTTTGTTTGGGTATATGTTGCTGTTGCTATTTTTCCAGCACTAGAGATCCAACCCCAGGCCTTACAAATATCCGGTTAGCAGGCCACTGCTGAGCCACAGCCCAGACCTTTACCTACTGAGATCGCTGCCAAAAGTTAATGTTTACTTCACTAAAATAAACACGAGGGTTGCAAAAGACCATAAATCCAGATAGAGGTGTAACAGACACAATACAGGGTCCCTCTGAGTAGGACCGGCTTGGCTGTTGACTTTTGCCCAAAGATAATGGCTTTCTATGAGGAGCAAAACCTCTTGGCAAGAGTGTTGCTCAGCTGCTAACCCGCCTTTCCTGAGGATATGCTTAAACTGAAGGGTCAGAGCCAGAGATTCATGTAACTGGACCCACATAGAATGTAAGATACCTGAAAAGCAGCCAGAGCAGCTGGAGAACCCTGCGGGCCTCTGTGGTGTGAAGTGCCTGTCCTGCGCTGGGGACCTGTGGCTTCTACAAGTGTTAGCCAGCAGCGTGACACGTGACTCTTCACGTGTCTATTATGACGTCATTCTAATGCTGCTCACCGGAAAAACGACTCTACACGTCCTAACTGAAGTTTGAATACAGATGTTTGTTTCTTCTCACACACCTCATTTCTTGCTATACAAACCATTCTGGGATTTACCATGCTGTACTGTGTCTGTTTGCACCTGTGCCTGGACCTTCTGACTCATGGCTTCCCCCCCCACACACACACACATTTAATTTGATAAATACTTATCATAAGCTTTTGGCTGAGGTCTCAGTAAAGCCCAGAATGAAAGTACAAGTCCCTGCTTGCTGTGAGCAGGGATGGGGAACTAAGCCCAGCATCTTTCTTTCTTTAGCCATCTTGTTACCATAGCCAATCACTAATTTAGGAATCTGTGAACTTAGGCGTCCTTCCAGGCACACATGTTGCCCAACACTTAACTCACATTCAGAAGAATACATGTGAGCTAACACAGCAATGGCTAAGATTAAGGCTCGGGACCTGCGCGGCAAGGAGGAGGAGGAGCTGTTGAAACAACTGGAGGATCTGAAGGTAGAACTGTCCCAGCTTCGTGTAGCCAAAGTGACAGGCGGCGCCCCGTCCAAGCTCTCCAAGATACGAGTCGCAAATCCATTGCCCGTGTCCTCACTGTCATTAACCAGACTCAAAAGGAAAACCTCAGGAAATTCTACAAAGGCAAGAAGTACAAGCCCCTGAACCTGCGACCCAAGAAGACTAGAGCCATGCGCCGCAGGCTCACCAAGCACAAAGAGAAGCTGAAGACCAAGAAGCAGCAGCGGAAGAAGCGGCTCTACCCACTGCGCAAGTACGCAGTCAAGGCCTGAGACAACAATAAAGTGCAAGACTGACTGGCAAAAAAAAAAAAAACAAAAAAAAAACCCATAACATGTGAACTAATATTGTCTATCAACCAAAACCAAAATATTTAGACTTTAACAAAACCTTAAGCATCTACCAAGTCGGGGTTAAGATTAGTAACAGTGACAACACACTGTTTTTGAAAGGACTGGTTAGGACTGGCACAAGACACCCCAAGACCAAGGTCTCCTCACAAAGGAGACTTATCTGCCCCAGAGGGCAGAATCAGAGGACCAGAATCAGGGACAAAGAGAGGAGATAAAGAATGGGAGAAAGGGGAAGGAAACAAGGGAGGGGGAAAGAGGTATTGTCCCACGGGACAAAAGACTGCCTCTGGATAGAGAGGAGACAGATGTGGCCAATAGGAAAGGGGCAGTTTTGTAAAGGGAAAGGGGAAACCCCCTGCTAGAATGAGTTGGTTTGTTTTGATTGGGCAGGTTGAGTAGGTGAACGAAAGACTTCAACATTTTGATAGCTGGATCTTGATAGTCTCAGGAGGAGGAAGTGGCCAAATGAGTGAATAGATGTTGGTGGCTAGCTTTAGGAATGTAACCTAAGGGTTTTTAGCAAGGCAGAGGAAAGGGGAAGAGCGAGGCCTGCTAGAGCTTGTGTTTGTCATGCTTGGGCTGGCTAGAGTCCCTTCAGCTTTCTTGTATAGATATGAGATAAAAAGGAAGGTCCTGCCTGATTACTCTGGAAGCTCCATGAAATAACCTGAGACAGACAAATCCTCCGGACGCTCTTAAAATGTGATTCTCAGCCCTGTGACCTCACACTGGGGAGGGGAAGGGATTGAACTTTAAAGAGACCCACCCCTCCCCCACGGGCATGGTCCCTAGAACAACTGCTCCACATTCAGGTAGATGGAAAACCCAGGAACTAAAACTATGAGCAGCTGATACAATAAGTAGTCTCTGCCACCTCAGCTTTAACAAGTGAGGTTTTGACCAAGTATACCAGAAATATATCAGTAGATTCTAGTTCTAGCTGACTTTGATGTGTGTGTGTGTGTGTGTGTGTGTGTGTTACCTGTTCATGTGTGTTTATGTGGGGGGTTACCTGAACGTGTGGGTACACGGATGTTGGAGATTAATGTCGGGTATCTTCTGCAACTGCATACCACCTCATTATTATCATTTATAAATTTACTCAACTATGTATTCATTTTGGAGGGGGATGTTTTAATTAGTATATCTGTTGCTATGACAAAATGCTGATCCAAAACAACTTGGGGTGTGGATATTTTATTTCATCTTACAGTCTGTTGTGAAGGGAAGCCAAAGCAGGAATTCAAGCAGGAACCCGGAAGCAGGAACTGAAGCGCAGAGGCTGGATGAAAGCCGTTTGCTCCTCCTGACTTGTTCAGTTGCCTTTCCTAAAACAACCCTGGCTCACCTGCTTAGGGAGGGCATGGCCCATTTCGCTGGGCCCTCACATATCAGTTAGCAATTAAGAAAAGGGCTCACAGGCATGGCCACAGGCCAACCTGAAGTATGCAGTTCTTCAGTTACAGTTCTCACGGTAACTCAGTTGAGCCAAGCTGACAACAGCTAACCCGTACAGTTAGTTGTGTGAATGTGGAAGTGCACACTCCACCTCACACATGTATGTGGAGGTTAGAGGATTTCTAGAAGTCAGTAATCTACCATCGAGTGGGGCCCAGCGATGGGGTTGAGGTTGAGAGGAAGTGCTGTGCATTCTATCAGCCTTCCATTTTATTTTCTGAGATAGGGTCGCTCCTGAACCTGGAGTTCAGCTAGACTGTCTGGCCAGCAAACTGGGAATCCTCCTGCTTCCACCTCCTCAGCACTGGGATTATAAGCGTGTACCACCATGGCTGCAGGGGGTTGAATTCAGGTCTTCGTGTTTTAGAAATAGGCACCTCATCGCCCAAGTCATTTCCCCAACCCCTGATATTGTTGGGGGGTTTTCTGTGGGTGGGGAGCGTTGTTTTGTATTGTAATGCATTCAAAGGCTATTTCTCATCATCTTTGGGATACTTATAACAAGAATTATCTCAGAAAATGTTGTATGTTATGGGAGCCACGTGTTTGGACAAAATTCTCTAATGGGAACATGCTGTGGCTTTCTACAGTAAATAGATAAGCCCCACCCTTAATCACACCAGGGTTTGCAATCCTGAATCTCCCTTCAAATGCTTGTGGGAAATCAGCTATTTACTGAAGCCAGTGGTGACTTTTGGAGGGAAGACGTCCACCTTGTAGTTGGAATGATCACACTGTACACATCTGGATCAGAATCTGAAATGTCTGCTTATCAGATTTTAAATAATGTCTGTTTATCAGATATTAGAACTTATCAAACAAACCCAAGATGCAAGTCTCATAGAGGAACATTACCCACTACAGCAGTCTCGTCTTGGGAGGCAGAGAGCCCACCACAGACATGGTCAGTGGTTTTTAGAACACACTCCCACAGAACTGACCTCCACAGCTGGAGCTACAAGCAGCTGCTGGGTGACAATCTTCCTTCATTTGCTGAACTCGAGTCAGAGAAGGAATTCATTGTGTAATGACACACGTTTCATATCTTTCAGATGCCAAGTATTCAAAGTATAAAAATATGCAACAGGCCACTCACGAGCTAGGCAGCGATCCAGTCGTTAGCTCACACTCCGTCAGTGACCTCACGCTTCAGACAGGGCTGTGCAGTAACTACTTCACCATGGAGCTTAAAATAAGTACCCTCTCCCCTCCCAGGCTCATCTTCCCCCTCCCTCTCATCTTCCTTCACTGAGCCTAGAGTGCTTGCTAGCTCAAGTTCACAGGCGAGTTCAGGAATCTAGATCATTCCATCAAGCTGAAGAGAAAAACAAGTTGGAGGCAGGGCTGGTTTTGTCTGTGTAGGTGACAAGAAATGGAACTGAGACACCAGACAAGTGGTTTCCAGAAAGCCAACACCAGGCAAACACTTGTCCGCTGTACCATCACTACCTCCAACCCATAAGAAAGAAAGAAAGTCTTTCTCTGTTTTATATTTTTTCCCTCTGAATTTTAAGGGAAAGAAGAAAATGATAAACCCAAGAGCTTTCCTATCCCAGGGGACATTTCCGTTTAAGCTGGACTGAGCACTACCCCTGAATCACAGGCAACAATTTTACCCTGGCAGGGAAAGGCCTAAGTGACTTAATGGATATTTTCCATCTCTAATTTCCATGATTAAAAGAAAGAGGTTGAGAGGGGTACATGTGGAGCCTATTGTGAGTTTGCCAATGAATCCTAATTTAGATCAAAGAGAGTCCATGAGACACCGAACCATAAACACCCTAGTGTGCGTTACTTCAAGGAAGTTGTTAGTGTGTTCCCGATGGCTATTATGTGATATAGTTGCACTCCACAGCCTGCACCCTTTAATTACTAATACAGAAGAAAATCCCATATAAGAGCGAGGAATGTAAATGAGACCTCTGCTCTTTTGAACCTTTTATGCTTTTGCCAAATTAGAGTTTGCCGTGGACTTTGGTTTTCCCTGATCGCTGTTGGTAGTGATCATTTGGCTCATGGGATTAAATCTGACTTTCTAAAAACTATTTCCGATCATCGAGCAGATTTCAGACCTTTATGTGTGCTTTGCGCTGAGACTGTGCATCATCAGAACCAGATTGGGAACAACTTTGAAGTTTTCAAAGGTAAGGAAGAAATCCTCCTCTTTCTCATCTTTCTTCATTGCTCTAGTGCAGATCGATGGCTGCCTCGGAAAGAGTGCCAGCCGAGACTAGTGGCACGTGACGACACCACACTCATTCATGCTCAAGGCTTCTGGGCAGAACTCTAGGCACGTGATTCTGGATCAATACATATGACCACACTGTATTAGAAGTTGTTCACATCAGGTTTTCAAGTAGCATTCCAAGAAGAGAACAGCCACATGTCAGCTTGAACAGCTGGAGGATAACGATGTTGCCTTCTCTAGGGTTCTACTACCCAACACCCATGTGCAGAAAAAAAGAAACGGCAAAGGCTTTGCACATGCGCGTTGAGCACCGAATGTAGGACCAGGCCCTGTCTCAGCGCAGAGATGTCTATTAGCCTGAGTGAGTGCTATAGATATTAGCCATTCAGTGAGTCAGGCTATGCCCAAGCCTGCATCTCATTCAATAAAGCCAAGTCCTCTGCCATCTGTCTCCTACTACAAAGAGATTATAGTAATAAAATCATTGCTAATGAGTAAACTAAGTACAGGCTAATTCCCTGGTAGGTTATATTGGTGTTCTTGTCCTAAGATGTCATGTTCTCAATGAGGCAGAGAGCACAGGGGAGAGCATGTGATTGCACAACAGAGATGCCTAAAATCAAAAGCCAAAGCAGCATATGTCGGCATTTAAAGCCCCATCAAAGAAACATCCAACTTTTCAGCTGTAACCCAAATATAAATTTTCCTTACCCTGTCAATTAGCAGATTACAAAGCTTCTGTAGCAGGAAGGCCATTCTGCTGGCAGAGCCCGAGTGTTTGGAATGGGTCCAGGTCAGACAGATGGTGTGGAAAAGGGGGTGCCATGAAACGTTCCCTGTCTGCGAAGTCAACGGTTCTTTCAAGCACCAAGTGTAACCTTCAAAGGGCTGGACCACAAGGTGAAGACCTTCACCCGCACAGCCAGAGAAGCATTCGGATGTCTAGGTGCACAAATGAGATGGGGGGGTGGGGGAACAATAGCCTGTATTGCAGAAGCATTTAAAGAAGGGGTTGTGCAAGACAGCTGAATGGAAGTCATGTTATTTGACAACTAGAAGAGTCTCTTCAGTGAGCCCAGAAAGTGGATTCACTATCTTCCCCAAGTTTAACATGATTGTTTAAATTAGGATACTAGAGAGTGCTGGCTATGTTTGGGATGCTGACTGTAACCACAAACAAACAAACAAACAAACAAAAAACCCAGATATGTTTATGAGGAGCCGTGAAGGATGTTGGCTGTACTATCACCTGACACCAACCCAGATGCACAGAAACGTTTAATTCAGGAATTGATGGTTAGTAAAGCTGTAGTACATACTGATAGCAGCCTGCTGACTTAGAAAATAATTTTATAATGGAAACACTAATTGACACTTCTAAGATTAAAAGAAAGAAATCAAACCTTAAATTCCCTTTCATAGAGACCCAAAAAGCAAAGCAAAACAAGGTTGTATTAATTTTAAAAGAATTTTGGATAAATAAAAGTGTGACTCACAGCTTTAGGGGAAGCATGGTAGAGCCTACAGCCAGGTTGTCCACACCGAAGGAGACCAGAGTTCCAAGAGGAAAGCAGGAAGCAGAGGAATAGATAACTCTCCTATATAATCCTAGAGAATGACTTTCTCCATTGGTCCGTACCTCCTGATGGTTCTAGACCATCCCAAATAGCATCACCAGCGGGGAGAAAAGCATTCAGAAATGAATGTGTGAGGGGCATTTCAAATTCAAACTGTAACTGCTCTGAATTAATATCAACTGGCCTTTTTTTTTCTTTTAAGATTTATTTATTTTATTCATATTAGTGCATTGTAGCTGTCTTCAGACACACCAGAAGAGGGCATCAGATCCCATTACAGATGGCTGTGAGCCATCATGTGGTTGCTGGGAATTGAACTCAGGACCTCTGGAAGAGCAGTGGGTGCTCTTAACCACTGAGCTATTTCTCCAGCCCCAAAGATTTATTTATATATTTTATGTATATGAGTGGACTGTCACTGTCTTTAGACACACCAGAAGAGGACTTCAGATCCCATTAGAGATGGTTGTGAGCCACCATGTGGTTGCTGGGAACTGAACTCAGGACCTCTGGAAGAAAAGCCACTGCTCTTAACCCCTGAGTCATCTCTCCAGCTGGCCATTTATTTATGGGTGGCGACAAAGCCCAAGGTGCTGACCTATGTCAGCTCACTCAATCCTTTGAAAGTCCCCAAAGATGGAATTACTCTCATTATTTTAAAGGGAAGACATTAAAGACCCAAGAAAGCAACCAGACCACACTCTGATACTGACTCTCATGGCTCTTCCCATGTCAGGGCTCCAAATTAACAGCCTGCTTTCTTTGAATTCGAGTATCAGGCCCCCAACAAAAATGGTAGCTATTGGTTCCAAGTTCCAAGTCAAACTCTGTCTTCAAATGGACACGTGCCCCCTCAGGGCTGGGCAAAGCTGCTGATACAGTTCTGTCATCATGGGCTTGGCCAGTGGAACTCGATTTTGAGTATGAAGAGTACTGTGTCCATGTAAAAGCAGGAGTCATGGCTGTAGGGAGAATCTCTGGGGGCACTCCTGCGGGACAGGAGATGGAGTTTCACCAAGCAAGGAATCCAAGTAAGAGATAGGCAGACACAAAAGGTGGTCCTGGCACTTAGGATTTCTGTGGTGCCCTTCCCTCACTAAACCCTGAATCTTCTGTGCTGTCCTCTCCCGTGGCAGCTCACCTATAGCAGCTGGCAAGGAGGGGTACCTATACTGAGCTAGCATGAGCCCATGAGACCATCCTCCAGCCAGTAGTTAGAAAATGGTTCTAGTTAATTTCAACAAAAGTGGACTCTGGTGTCACATAGAGCCTGGTTTTTGTGTTTGTTTGACACAATTCTGGTAGACAAAATAGGAGAGAACTAGATGCCCTGGTGTCTACAACAGCCCCAATTAAAGACAACACAGACCTGCCATAGCACTTGATGCTGCTATATGGTTTCCAAAACCCAGACAAGGGTGACCTGCCATACCCGGGGAGGGATTTTATAACTAGAACCACTGTTTTCAGTTCTGAATGACCAATAAAAGAGGCTGGTTGAGCAATTAAAACAACAATTAACTCGGTCATCAGTTTAACTCAGGCCCCTGCCCTATACCCACACTCTATGAAGAAGTGAGTTAAAAAAAAAAAATCACAAAAGCCTCACTGGAGTAACAATTGCCTATTTTAATGTTGGCAACTTGAACTGACAATTATGTTGTTAATTGATAGTTATTTCACTGAGTTGTCATCCATGTAGATTGTTCATATTAGCGACGTTGTTTTTGCATTGTGATTAAACCTCTGGGTAGCAGCCGAAGACTGTTGTATTCTATTATGGAGACATTCTAACAGAGGAGAGGAAAGGGCCAGCCCTCTTTAAAGGCACAGTCGACTGAAGCTGGGAATTACAAAGTCCTGCTAAAAGGCTTTAGCAGAATGTGATGTCAATGAGATGCAATGGTGGTTAAGGAAATTTCCTTCTGCATAAGTAAAATATTATTTAGGGGAGTGACAGTCAGTGGCAAGGCTGCTGACCATGCCAAGGGAACACTATTCCTTCAGACCTGAGGCCAGCAGAGACCCATTTTTGTTCCTGAAACTTTCACAAACTCAAGACAGGTAGTAAAATTAAGGACAGAGCTGGATTCTTTTCAGGCTGTTTTATGGAGCTGGGAATCAAACCTGGAACCTTGTGCACACTAGGCAGTCATTGCGCCGTTAAGTTACACATCTGGTCGGATGCCACATCTTCTTGTTCTTTTTTTTTTTTAATTATATTTTAGGTATGTGAGTACACTGTCACTGTCTTCAGACACACCAGAAGAGGGCATCGGATCCCCATTACAGATGGTTGTGAGCCACCTTGTGGTTGCTGGGAACTGAACTCAGGACCTCTGGAAGAGCAGTTAATGCTCTTAACCAGTGAACCATCTCTACAGCCCCATCTTCTTGTTCTTATTACATTTAATTTATTTATTTAGGAGAGGGCAGGTATGCAAACCATGGTACCTGCATGGAATTGAGAAGAATCAGTTCTCAGATCATGTGGGTCCTGGTTAATCCCCAGAATTAACTCAAGACATGATCAGGCTCAGTGTAAGTGCCTCCACCTGCTGGACCATCTTGCTGGACCATCAATGCTACAGTTGGAAAGGAAAAGAAAGGAAAAAGACAAAGCACAGCAGCTCACATTTGGAGCAGGAGGATCACAAGTTCTCTGTCCGCTTAAGCTATACATTGAAACACATCTGATATCCTGCATACCAGATATTTATATTATGATTCGTAACAGTAGCAAAATTATTGTCATGAAGTAGCAATGACATAATTTCATGGTTGGGGATTAGCACCACATGAGGAACTATATTAAAAGGTTGAAGTGTTAGGAAGGCTGAGAACTACTGTCCTAGACTCACTCAGGTGATCCTCCAGTCTCAGCCTCCTGAGTAGCTAGAACTACAGGCGGCTGCTCCTTGCTTTCCAAACTTGCAAAACCAAATTGAGCTTTTAAGTTTTTCTACTGTGAAGTCTGAAGCTACAGTCACTTGTTAGTGCAGGGCAGTAGGGAAGAATGATCTTGAGCATCTACTGGGAGCATTTCAAGAGAGCCCAACTGGACCCTCTCCTCCCATGGGACAGTCCTGGCCACATGGCCACAGGGTGACAGCTGCCCAAATCTTCTTGGGCAGAGTGCCTTGCTGGAAGGAAAGCCGCAGTGACTGGGGAGAGTCGTGGTTTTAGGGTGAATGTGGATGTTAGGTTACTAATCATTTCTACAGCTTCTTCTCCTCAACCAACAGGCCTGGGGGTTGGAGAGGTGACTTGGTAGTTAAGAGCTTGTACTGATCTTGCAGAGGATCTGGGTTTGGTTGCCAGCGCATAAGTCAGGCCACCCTCAACTACCCGTACCTCCAGCTGCAAGGGGAGCCAACACACCCCCTTCTCGCCTCCGTGGGGACCAGCTCTCCTCGCCTCCGTGGGGACCAGCACTCACATGCATACTCCCACACACCCCACAATGCACACAGCTAGAAATAAAATAAATCTTTAGATTTATAATTTAAAGTCTAACAATAATGGCTAAATTGGAGCAATGACATTTTTCATGGGAACTGTGCTTTTTGATTTTTTGGGGACAAGGTTTTCCTTGGTAGTCCACATTAGCTCTCAAACTCCCTACACATTCCTAGGCTTGCCTCAAACTCTCAGCAATCCTCCTGCCTCAGCTTCCTAACTGCTGCAATTATGACACGAGTAACCTATGGCACCTAATGTTACATTGGCTCTCCTCTCCGGTCCCCCCCCCAATGCACTTCCTTCTGCCTTCAGCCAGTATAGTTCACTACTGACTCACTGTGTGGTGCAGTGGACACTGGCTTGAACTTCACAGATGACCTCCGACCCTGCTGCCACAAGGATTCTATTTTCTGCTCAGACAGCCACCTCTCAGCCACACTCATGCTTGTGGTTTGGGCGGCACACTCACCATCTCTAAGGCTCCAAGGAGAGCGGGCACCTCAGGTCTATGCATTCAGGTTATTCTATGTCTCAAGTCATAGAGAATGAATCAGGGATGAGCACGAACTCCCAATTAATCAAGTAAGAATCCACCTCAGAACTTTTCCTGGAAGTCCTTGAGAAGGAAAAAGAAGAATTCCTTCTTCAGTGTTAGCTAGGTGAAGGTGAGGTATGTTTAGAGAGAGCAGCTGGGCCACCATGGAGAGAAGGCAGGTAACTGCCCAGAGTGCCACAGAGGGTAGAAGAGGGCTTGCGCTAGCATTTGGTAAATGTATGCTTCTACTAAGGCTGAAAAAATACGAAAAATAGGAAAAGCTGAAGGGCTAGAAGGAACTGTGACCATTGGGATTGGAATTGGAGTTTTCCTGGTAATACCAACAGATTTTGTGTGTGTGTGTGTGTGTGTGTGTGTGTGTGTGTGTGTAAAGTAGAATAGTGTACTTCCTAGCTGTGTCTCCTGAGATCACTTCGATGTGGTAACATCCCAGTAGCAATAAGCACTCTTGCCTCCAGATCCTCGTTCTAAATACCCAATTCTTAGGTAAAGGGGAGCAGACTCCTTAAAGAAGTAAATGTTTCTAAGAAATGGGTGGAGAGACTATCAGAAGAATCTGAAGTAATGTGTGCTGGTAAGTCAGGAAAAGCGGGGGGGGGGGGGGGAGGATAAAAGCACAACGAAGGGCTTTAGAGTCTACAACCACACCACCCAGCTAGCATTAGAGTCTACAACCACACCACCCAGCTAGCAGAAGGCTCCAAAAGAATGCTCCAGCTGACCGTACTGAAACCAACAACATCAAAATAAACACTGGATTATAATCCATTGAAGAAAATCGATGATGTCAATAAAACTTGTAAGTAATGAATAAAGTAATCACTGCCAAACCAACTCCTCCAGGTGGGCAGTGGGTAAACCCCGCCCCTCCCTACTCTGTAGGATACCTCAGCTTCTCTGAGGCCTCCCACCCCCACCCATCAGATAGGTTCTGTTCCTTCCCACCCTGTATGCCGCCCATCTCTCCTTGGAATCAGGGGGTAAGTATCTCTCTACCTAGTACCACAGGCCTCATCGATCCTCCCGGTACTTCCAGACCTCTCAGCTTCTTCAGAATCCCTGGTCTCCATGCCTCAGACTAGGCCCCCTCCTATAAGCCACCTACACCTCTAGAATCCCAGGCAGGCCCTGTCTTTCCTGTGCCCACAGTCCTCTGAGGACACATACAGCTTCCCACTGAGCCTTCTCTCCAGCCCTTGTGTTTGTTTTTGAAAGAAGTGCAAGATCATTGTCAGCTATGTAGCAAGTTGAGATGCTGTCTTAGTTAGGGTTTCACTGCTGTGAACAGTGTTGACAGTAAGAGTTGCCATGACCAAGGCAACTCTTATAAGGACAACATTTAATTGGGGTTGGCTTACAGTTCTGAGGTTCAGTCCATTATCATCAAGGCGGGAACAAGGCAGCATCCAGACAGGCATGGTGCAGGAGGAGCTGAGAGTTCTACATCTTCATATGAAGTGGAAGACTGACTTCCAGGCTGCTAGGATGAGGGTCTTATAGCCCACACCCACAGTGACACACCTACTCCAACAAGGCCACACCTACTCCAAAAAGGCCATACCTCCTAAGAGTGCCACTCCCTGGGCTGAGCATATTCAAAACATCACAGATGCCTTCTGGGATACATAAGATCCTGACTCTAAAAAAAAAAAAGTTCATCCATTGCATCCCTGCACTAAACTAATTTTTAATCCCTTTTCATCACAGATGAACAAAAACAGATTGATGTTTACTGGTTACATAATCCCCCATTTGAAGACACGTGACAGGAGAACTCATAGCTTCCACTTCAATTGTGTTGTACAGACTACCATCACTCTCCTGACACTCAGTGGTGGCAAAAAGCAGAAGGCTCAAGCAGCGTGGAGCTTTTCTTATGCAAGAAAGCTCCTCGTGCACATGGAATGCTTGAAAGTAATGTACAATGGCAAAATGAAGCCTAGGAGAATCCTCACTGAAATCCCCCGAAGTCATTCCTGTCTCTGCCTTTTTCTGCCGAGTGATTGCTGCAAAAACACATAAGAGTCAAAATTGGGCAAATCACCGTGACCTCTTGGGCCTTTCTCTCTACCACTCTGGACAGTAGCAATTTGTTTCTAACATCTTGCCTAAGAGAAAGGAGCGTTAGTATGTTCTCTTTAGAGCAGTGCAGACACATTCACGCTCCTGTTAACTCTCTGACAGACTGAGAAAAGCCTACGAAGCCAAGAAAATACATCTCCTGATGAAGGGAAACAACTTATTTTGCCTTTGTCTTTGCTGCAGCTTTCTTTCTAGCTCAGAATCAGAGCTGAGGCTCACTTTGGGCTAGTGGTCATCAGCATCCCTCAGGATTGCTGCTGCCTCCACAGAGCACCATATACTCAGCGGCAACCCAAAGCCATTCAAAAAGAGAGCTCAGGATGGAAGGAAACACTTGCCTCCCTGGTGCCAAGAATAGAGGGACTTGGAATTTAAAACTTATATCTGCATTAGATTAAGGTGTCACCAGTCTCTAAATGGCCTGATGCCAGCCTGTTTCCTTGGAATGGCAACATATTAATAGCCCATCTTAGTTACTCTTCTGATGCTGTAAAAGAGACATCATGACCAAGGCAAATCTTATAAAGAATGTGTCTAATTGGGAGCTTGTTTACAGTTTCAGAGAGTTAGACCATTATCACCATGGAAGAGAGCAGACAGGCATGGTACTGGAGCAATGACAGAGAACTTTACATTCGGATCCAAAGGCAGCAGGCAGAGAAAGACACTGGGCCTGAATGGGCTTTTGAAACCTCAAAGCCCACCCCCAGTGACAGACCTCCTCCAATAAGGCCTAACCTTCTCCAACAAAGCCACACCTTCTCACCCTTCTAATCCTTCTCAAACAGTTCCACTCGCTGGTGACTTAGCATTCAGATATACTAGTCTCTGGGGGCCATTCCCATTCAAACCACCACATAACTCGTTCTTTAGTCATACAAGTACTTATTGATAGCCTTCTGTGCCAAAACAGGTACCAAGATAGCCTGAGGAAATAGTATTAAGCATAATAGACATGCGAGCTTTCCTGATTAACTTAGTATTACACACATGGTCCCTCTAATATCCCAGGATGGCCTTGAACTCTGTGACACCATGTTGGCCTAGAATATGAACAGCTCTTGCCTTAGCAACCAGAGTGGGCCCCTCAGCTCTTTATCATTAGCAATGTCTTCCACTCATCCAGGAAGCCACCTATGGACCCTGATCTGGTTTTAGCAGCCTCTGTTCTAGCCCTTAGCACTTTTTGGACTGAAAGGGAATTTCTGGAAAAAAAAAAAAAAAAAAAAAGGAATTTCTGAATTTCTGGTTCGCTGGAATTCAGAGATGCAATGTTATTTTGTATATCTCAAAATCTGTGTCATTCTCATGTCAGATGTAATAGACTATATAAAATAATCCTTGTAGCATTTTAATTCTTAAGCTCTACTGAAAGGAAGGGAAAATGCATATTCAGTGGACAAAATCTGGAAGAAAAAAAAAACTGGCATTGTTATGGTGTTGCATTCCTATAATCTCAGTACTTAGGGAGGATTTGCAGCAGCTGAAGCCCAACCTGGGCTTCATAATGACTCCTAGGCCAACTTGGCTATAATGTTAGATGCTGTAGGGAGGGTTTACAGAGAGAGGGTGGGAGAGAGTTGGAGGAGGAGAGAGTTAGATAGAGGGAGGGAGGGAGGGAGGAAGGGAGGGAGGGAGGGAGAAGAATCTGAATAGTGAGCCTTCATCAGCTTGCCAGTGCTGATAGGCAAAGACCTGGTCTCTCCCTGCCACCAGACCAACCAACAGCCCAGATCCTATCCTCATGGCTGACTATGTGTTCCTCCCTATGTCCTCCTGCACATCCCTGGGCTACTAAGTCTGAATGATTTGGATAAGTGGACCCATCACTGAGAATTGAGACTGTTAAGGGACTAAATCCCATGTTTAAAATGTGAAATGAAAACCAGGCCTGTAAATCATAGCAAAAGGTAAAAAACCACAGTGAAACTAAAGGGAGAGAAAACCACCAGCCTGGTAAGAAAACCCCCACGTGCCCAGTCCTCTCAGAAATACAGAGGTTTGGGTGAGATCAACCATTAACTAAGAGACTCTTTTCTACACCCCTCTCTCTTCCAATAATCCTGTCCTCGGGTTTCCTACACCCATGAGCCACCTGTACTCTTGACAAAAAGGAGAGAAACAACTCTTCCAGGGCAGTGAATCATCAGCTAAGTAATGACCAACAGCAAAGGCCATTTGCATGTCTCCAAATAGAGCTGATTTTGACAAAATACAATAAAAATAGGAGTTACTGAGTGCTGAAGTTTCTTAACTACCCATTTCACAAAATAACTCAAAAGTGGGGAAGTCACCAATCGCCATCGATCAGAAGCATAGAGAGGCATCGCCAGAGGAAGTCGGTGAGTTCCTCAGAGAAACTTTTCTTGCTTTGTATTTCTCCTCAGTGTTCAGTTTAGTATTTACCGTGTTCATAATCTCTTAATGCTGGAGGACTACTCTAGTTCTTTTTTTTTTAACTTTCTTGTTTTTTATTATTTTATTTTTCATTAATTTATTCATTTTAACTTTAGCTGTTTTAAAGCAGGGGGGGAGGAGGAGAAGGAGGCTGGAGAGATGGCTCAGCAGTTAAGAGCGCTCTGGCTACTCTTCCAAAGGACCAGGGTTCAAATCCCGGCACCCACACGGCAGCTCACAACAGTCTGTAATTCCAGTTCCTGGTGTTCTGACACCCTCACACAGACATACATGGAAGCAGAACTTCAGCGTAAATTAAAACAACAAAACCAATCAGCATGTATTTGTAACCAAAAAAATATAGACACTGATGTTGCAATTAAGTCATCATAAAGGGTATTGTAAAAGACAGCTTGCCTAAAAACACGGAGGGGATGGTGTGGGAAAATTGTCAGGGATGTAGCAATTTGGTTGTTGGAAAATAATTTAGGCAGCAAGCAATGTGGTCCACTTACCCAAACCATAGAGAGAATGTAATTAAAAGGGGCAATGAAAACTATTGTGGGTTTCACAAAGAAAAGAATAAGTGGGTAGGGACTTTTCCACACTGTAACCTTCTCTTGTTACAAATGTCAGTATAGAAGCTGTGAATACAAAGAGCAAGAAAGGACCTCAGATCTGTCCAGTTTCCTCCTAACCACGATGTGATCCTCACAAAGGTAAGTCTAGAACAGGGCTGGGAAATTCTGATATTTCATCCCCCTTGATAAAAATTGAATTAACACACAAGTACTAAAGAAAAGAGACCTTCCATTAACATAGAGACAAATTACTGCTCAAACAAAACATGTAACATGCTATGGTTACATCACTACAAAAATGCCATAGGACATACATAACATGCTGGGGAAATCTAAATCTTCATTATTACCATTTATTCTACTCAGAATTTATAAACTTCAAATGTTACTTGAGACTTTCCAACTAACCCAAGAGTATAATCTTAGTCTTGAAAAAATTAAATCATTGTAACTTGGTTGCATTTAAGTGACACCATTAGTGTTATTTTCAAGAGAAGTTTTTGTTTGTTTGTTCTTCCCCCTTAAGTTCGAGCTCACCAAAGGAAGGTAACTGTGGTGAATGAATACGCGTGAGAACCACGAGAGTCCTTAACTGCCTTCATGCAAGCCAAAAGCTAGAGACATGGATGAGCATCACACTTCCTGGTCCAGCTGAGCAAGCCAAAGAACGAGCTGTCTAGGTAGACATACAGAAAGCTTGGAGATCAGTATCTATTCCTGGTGCTCCTGGTTCTCCCTCGGATGGGAACTGACATCAGATCCACTCTATTCCCCTCTCCTGCTCTGTGAAGCACAGCACATCTTGCCAAAGGACATGTTGCTGCCTGGGGCTTTCTGTCTCCTCATGTAAGAGAAACAGGCCACAAGAATACAATGCAGGCACAGCTGGTGCCGGGCCAAAGCTAAGAATCCAGAGAAATGTTTTGATTCTCATTTAAAATCAAGAGCACAGCCGGTAGGGGTGGGGGAGCACCTTTAATCCCAGCACTTGGGAGGCAGAGGCAGATGGATCTCTGAATTCAAGGCCAGAGTGAGTTCCAGGACAGCAAGAGCTACACAGAGAAACTCTGTCTGGGGGCGGGGCCGGGGGGGGGGGGGGAGAGAATCCAAGGACACAATAGATCCAGCAATTCTACTCCTAAGTGTATTTCCAAGACTTTGAAACAGGAATTCAAATAAATACTTGTATAAATATATAATAAATGTTTATTTAATATATAGTAAATACATAATTAAATATACATAGCGGCCATACTCACAATGACAAAAAGATGGAAACAACCCAAATGTCCATCAATTGGTGAACGGATAAACAAAAAATTAGTAATTATAATTTGAATATGAAATTCCTTTACATGTCATGTTTTGTTCTCCCCTCCTTCCCCCAGGTTTCTTTATGTAATCTTGGTTATCCTGGAACTCTCTTGGTAAACCAGGCTAGTCTTGAACTCCTAGAGATCCTCTTGCCTGTCTTCTGAGTGCTGGGATTAAAGGCATGTGCTGCCAACTGCCCCGGTAGACTCATGTTTTGAATGTGTAGTCATCGGTTGGTAGTGCTGATCTGGAAGCTGCAGAAACGTCAGGAAAGCATCTTAGCTGGAAGTAGGTCACTTCCGTGGGGAGAAAAGCCCACATGCTAGCAGGATTCGAAGGCTTAAGTGGTTTGTAGTTTAGTGACAAGACGGCCACTGTTGACTTTATTAGCATTTCCGATGAAATACAGAGCAGAAACCAGAAGGTATGGTGAACTGTTATGACTGGAAGAAGTAGAGTGTGTTGGTAATTCTGGCCATGAAGCTACGATATGGATGATAACATCACAAGCCGGACTTTTCACTTAGCTGCCTGCTGGTAGGTCAACAGGGGACTAGAAGAAGGCAGAAGATGAGTTGCTAAAAAACAAAGGAAGTTAGCAACCTGTTACTGCTGACTTCTAAAGAGTTCAGTGATGGGCATGGCAGAGCCCCTCTGAAGCTGCAGGGTTGGAGTAGGTGGGGAGAAGTACCTACAGCCTTAGGGAAGCCATGATCCTGTGACTCTCTGCCTGCTCCTTGGGGGCTTAATTAGGAGAGAAATTTAAACTTGCAGACTGCTCTGCTAATCGCTCTCAAGAGTTGCTTCAAGAACAAGAGAATGACCACAGTGGATGGGAAACCAAAGGCCAGCTTGGAGTCATCTTAAGGCTGCCTACAAGCATGCAGGCAAAATTCTCCACCTCTAGGTTGTCAAGAGATGCAGTACCAGGACTTGAGGCCCAAGCCCACCACCAGTCTCCAGCACATCCTATGCCTCTGGCCTCCTCTGTGCCTGCCAATGCAGTTAACTCTTCTCCCTCTCAGCCTCTGCCCTCCTACATCCCTTCTGCAGCCTACAAGTTGATTCTGGGAAATGCAAAGTATCTCAGAAACCCTTCAGGAAAGGAACCACCATACAGAGAGCCCAGGTGACACACATCTTTGGTTTGAGTGGCATTTACAGCTACTGACTTTTCTGTTTGCATCTGCTATCTTCAAAGGGAGATTCCCTTTTCTTCTTCACCAGCTGATTAAAGAGTAGGTCTGCGACTATGCTGCAGCTCCATAGTTCCTACTCTACCCTTCAAGGCTGACTCACTGATTCCCAATGAGAGTAGATCTAGATTTTGGCCAGTAACAAACTCCAAAAGCAATTTTTTTGGTATTGTTTCTTCCTGAATGTGGCCTATCAAGTAAACCTCAAGTTCAACACCACAGTGTAAACAAGAAAGGCCCTCTGTTGTTCTGTGAATGTCATAAAAGTTTACTAGGTGTCCATATGAACTGTGCCAAGCAAGCAGCCTCAGGGCTACACTTGGGCTCTCCCTGCTTGGGGGTAGACATTCCAGATGCCACATCTGTGGACACTTAGCAGGGATATGCTGTAACTCTTAAAGGATCATGTTCAAGGAGAGAGGGAAACAAAACCTAGCCTTTTCCTAGCTTTAAATAAAGAGACAGTACTTACAAAGAAACAAGCACATGAAACTAGAGAAACCACATAGAATTAATTCCGTTAAAATCAGAAGGGTAATTGCAGTCCCATCATTAGCCTCTACCCAGAACGCTCAGAATAGAAATCATGAAATGATCATCATTTTATCTGAAGTGCTGAGCATATAACATGTGCTCAAACGTCAGATGAAGGGAAGAATGTCATTGCTCCTACAAATCCTATGAAGGAGACTAGGACTCAGTCGGAAAATGTGGGGTCCATGGTTCCTTAACTACTCACCTAAGCCAAGTCTACCCATTGCAGTGTAATCCAGCTTTGCTTGTGTGGCAGTGCGCTGAGGCCCTAACAGGGCCGAAACCCCTGAAACTGCAATTACAGATGGCTATGAGCTGCAGCGGATGCTGGGATCAAACCAAGGTCCTCTGCAAGAACAGTCAGTGCTCTTAACATCTCCTTCCCCCCAAGATATTTTTTAAAAACCAAAATTGCCAAATTATTTTTAATAAAATACATAAAACAAAATTATGAAAAATCACCCAGCTTTAATATTTTTAAGATGTAGCCTAATGGCAAAGTACTTGCTCCAAGTTTGATTTTAAGTGTCACAAAAAATGAATATTTTGTTTTGAAACAGTATCTCACTGTGGAGCCCTGGCTGGCCTTGAACAGACCTGCCTGCCTCTGCCACCTGGGTGCTGGGGTTAAAGCCATGTCACAACCAGCCTGAAATGTTTTAAAATACATATAGTGTGAAGATTTTAGACTCAAAAATGTCTTTAAAACTTAATGATATAAGAAAATTACATAATGGGTGGTAGCTTAATTTCATTTTGATTTTGATATTATTTGATCAGTACTTAAAAAACATTTTCTGCTATATTAAAATTCACCAATCAGCTCCTTTGAGGCTCTTCTGTCCTTGTCTCTACTCTCTTCCCACACCCTCAACCGCCAGTCTTTTTTAGCAAGTCTCCCGACTATGCAGTCAACAGGCAACGGATGTCTGTGATGTCCTCCAGCCCGCCACCTTCTATAGCATCTCAGAGTCTCTTTGGCTGTCCATCCGAGCCTATGCCTTTCCCAAGGTTTAGTCCTCAGCTTAAAACTAGTGTTTGAAAATTCTGCACTTGAATTTATTTTTTTCTGGGAAGAAGGCCCATGATCACCCCGAGTGGAAATCACGAATTTTTCTCACAGCACTGTGCAAATGCAACAAATGCATACGTAAACTTTGGTTATGTGTAAACATGGGCAAGGCGAGAGACCAATCACTCTTTTTAACCTGAAAACTGACGATGAGCCACTCATACCAAAGCGGTTCCCAGAGTACCAACTAACGGGTTTCCTGGGGTCACATAAGGCTTCCTACTCATTCATAGCAGTGTTTTAAAGCACATTAGTAAGCTTACATTGAAAATACTTCTTACCAACCTCATAAAATTAAAAGTTTAGTATACACTATGTCAACTTTTAAAACCAAACTTTCAAACTTCTAATTTAAATATTAAATACATTATAATGAAATAAAAATTTTGGAAACTAAAGTTTTGGGGTCTAAACTACAATTAGAATCTGAAGGGAATGCCTATTGCCCTTATTTTTCTCACAAAATATTATTTGGTCTTTACAATACTTTTGCTTTATTTGGCTGTTTTGGGTTTTGGGAGAGCCTTCCAAAAACACACAATCTTTACAGGCAAATATTAAGAGTTTGCTAAAGAGAGGATTCAGAGGTCATGAACACTGGCTATTCTCCCAGAGGTCCTGAGGTCAATTCCCAGCAACCACATAGTGACTCATAACCGTTGTCTGTAATAAGATGTTTCCCTCTTCTGGTGTACATGAAGGCAGGGCACTCACATAAGATAAATTTTATATATAAAAAAATGTTTTTTAAGTGTTGGCCAGGTGGACAGAGACCAAAAAAGCAGTTAAGAGCACCAAAAAGCAGCAGTTAGCAGCACTGTCTTTCCGTTTTCTGGAGGACCAGGGTTTGACTACCAGCACCTACACTTTGGCCCACAACTGTAAACTCCAGCCTCAGGATCCAATGCCCTCTTCCGACCCTCCTTGGGACCGGGCATGCATGTGGCACACATACGTACATGCAGGTAAAATACCCATACACATAAAACAAAAATAGAATTTTTTTCCAGGACCTGAAATGGCTCTGAAGCCAAAATGCTTTCCACATAAGCCCTGAGTTTGACCCCTAGCACCCACATGTAAGAGACCAACACAATGTTGTCCTTTGACATCTACTGTAGCCATAGGGCACTGATAACATGGATATTTTCTGTCCTAAAGAGCTTCCTAGTGCAAACCATTATGGTGGGAACTGATGTGTAATCCCAGCACTGAGGAGGCAGAGGCAGGAAAAGCAGGTCATCTTTAGCTATGACTTTAAATAAGGCTGTCTCAAAAAATTGAGCTCTGGCATTCCCTGACGGACAACACTGGTTAAGAACTATGTTCTTTTTACTTACTAGCACACATGTACATGATTAGGTATTTTGTGTGCATGCAACGATTGTCACAGCATGCATGTGAAAGTCAGCAGACAACATTGTGGGGTCAGTCCTCTCCCTCAACCTGTACATGGGTTTCAGGCCCAGGACTGATTTCAGGTTACCATGCTTGCCCAGCAAGCACCTTTACATAGTCATCTTGCTGGTTCCAAGAATTACTTTCTATAAAATGTGCGCCACATTCCAACTTATCTAACATGCTGTTTTAAATATATTAAAGCACGTTCACTATTTTGAAGGTCTTAGCTGTAAGGCAGTGGACTTTGTAGTTTGCATCCCTTTTAAAGCATTGAGTGATGTCCTTAAGGCACACTCAACATGCAGCTCGGCAGATTAATTGCACTTGTATATATACATAAAATGTAAATCCTAGCCATTCATAAAAACTGACAAAACTAATGAAGGGTGTACATTGGAAAACAGTCCTGTCCACGAATACATATTTTACAGCTAAGAACTTGGCTTCAGAACAATTCTCCAAATAACTTTCCAAAATTAGGTCAGGCCAGCCAGCCAGCCTAAATTGGAGTTCAACATTCAAACAATATCAAAACAGAAGTACTTACAACCATTACACTAGAATTCAAACCTCTCAGAAAGGGGGAGGGGGACCAATCGCTCCTGAGTTAACCTGCCTATACACCCCACTAGCACCTCACACAACCTACCTTCTGACTCAGGATTTGGTTCAAGCAAGCAACCCCTACTCATCATCTTAATGGAGCCATTTTAAACAGTTCTCTTCACATTCTAAATTTAAGCCTCACTTAGAAATACTACCCACAATCCCTGTGTGTGCCTAGAGAGGACTGTTAAGTTACAACTGAGTGTCAGGTTGGGCCTGGGTAACAGACATGGAAATTTCACTTAGGCCGAATGCACATGGAAAGAAATACCCTACTGCCTTTTCCCATTCCTACTCCCTTCCTCTACAACCAAGTTCAGACTCACACATATTCAAAGCAGCCTTCTCAACAGCTTCCACTTGCTGTGATTACCACAGCTTGTCTATCTTATCATTTTCAGGAGTACTTATGTAAATTCGGAACTCTTAGAAATCAAAATACTTTGCAGTGCTTTGAAGAGGGAAACAAAGAGTAGTTGGCAAAACAGTGTTGATAAAACTGGTACAAAATCAGTGTAAGCTAAGAAATTAGACTTTTTCAAGCTATATTTTTCAAGTTTCAAGTTATATTTAATAAATTCATTTTAAGTGAAAAATTAATTGCCAGCACCTCTATACACCTTTTTAAGTAAATATATTTATTTACAATCCCAGCATCTGAAATCAAGAATCTAAAAATAAAAGTCTAAAATAAAGAAAAATAAGCCAGACTTTCTTATCCATACCATTGCAGTATTTTAAATGCATCGGACTACAACAAACTCAAAAGAAAAAAAAAAATAGTGTTTTATTAACTACCACACTGTTATAATACACTTTAAACGTACAATAAGGTAGCCTTTAACTCTGAGGTGGTCTTAAAGATAACAAATCAACAGAATCCAACTTCTTGAAATAGATGAACTGCTGTAGTTATAGGTCCATGTAGGAAAAGTAGAGAGTTCTTACAAGACCGGCAATGTAATTTTATTTTGTACATTTTTAATTGAAAATATAAACAATAATTAAAAAATAAAAAGAAAATACAGCATAATAAAAAACATACATTTCTCAATTAAATGTATTGGATACATATAAATTTTAAGGGAAGAAGCAAACGAAGGAAAATGGTTGATATTTAAGTGCAGACTACCTAGATTAAAAAAAAAAATCTTAAAAAAATATCATAAAGCTTCTAGTTTCTATGACTAATATCCATATGGTTGGATTATCGTCACTGTGGAAGTGATTTTGTTATGTTTGCATATGTTATACTTTATTGGTAATTTACAACGATGGCTTTTAAGGCCCTGGCAGACATATTTTTTTGGAAACAAGATTGGATTTAAAAAAAGAAAAAGAAAAAGAAAAAATCTCTGCTAAGACGCAATACACCTTTATTATTATTTTTTGGTCCTGCAAACTCCAGGAGAGGGTAATTCACCAGAACATCTTACCACCCAATGCTTCACCTACACTGTTTAACGTCTTAAAAACATCAGTTATATTGCCCAACTTCATTACTGAAAGAATATTAACAAGACATTATTTTGGCAAATTAAATCTTAAACATGGCTTTTCAACAGGATTTAAAAGGTGACTATCCCTAAAGGTCCATGTTAAAATGTAGTTTTCAAAATCTTACAAGAGTAATGCTTAAAATATTGTACAGTTAACCTAATTAAAATAATTAGCTTCAAAATGACAAATTGATAAGCTAAGTAAAGCCTACACTATGTAACATTTGCTTGGAAACTTGATTTGTCAGTTATGCATAATAAAAATTCCAGTCATCAAGAAAATTACAAAAATTTATAACATGATTTCTTTCACCCACCAACTTTTTTATCTTACAATAGATAAATACCAACAGTTTCTCATTTTTACACTAAACCACACAGGATTGATGCATTTGGTTAGACTACCATTCGCATTGTTAAATTCAATTTTTCTCTTTATATAACTTGGTAAAATTTCATTTCTTCTAGATTCCAAAAGTACCTACAAAACCCATGCAAATTTTACCATTTTTAATATACTATGGAATATCATACAAAGTAAGGCATTTCAGTGTCATGTATAACCAAGTTACTGTCAATCCAAAAATTTTTGCACATCAATAAAAAGATATCTAAGAACTTAGGAACAATATTCTTCTCACTACTGTATAAAAATAACCACAATGAATGAGTATCTGTGTAATGTTTACTCCATTGTCTCATTTCCAGAAACTGTGACAAGCTGTAACGGTATTTCAGTGTTGGTCAGGATGTCCTGGTTGCTGGTGGCAGAAGTACTGACAGTCCCTACCCCTGGCACAGACCCCTGCTGAATATTGGCAAGGATAAGTGTCGCTCCTCCCGCAGTAAGCAGGGCGTCATCTCTCCCAGCTTCCACAGACGCTAGCACTGCACTGCCAGAGTGAATGACCTTTTTATTCTGATGTGTTTTAATGTGTTTGGCAAGGTGGTCACTTCTCATAAAGCGTTTTGAACATTCTGGACAAACAAACTTCTTCTCACCTGTAAACGAAAGCAATCAAACTGCTTAGTTTTAAAATTTCACTTTTACAGATTAATGAAGTCTCTCCTAAAACAAAAGGTCTGTTAAAGCTGTACTGGTTTCATGAGCTGACCCTGTAAGATCAGTTTGATGAGAACACTGTCAGATGGACAGTTGGATATTCAGACAAGATTTTAATACTTCATGCTAAGAATCTGAACTGAAACCTGTTAAATATTTGCTAAAACCACCACCTGGGCCACTTTAAAGTCTAAACTGTATTCTTTTAAAAGACATTAATATGTCATATCATATTAAACCTTCCCTAATTATGAATTCAAATAAAAATCAGAACAGCTGTAGATTAAAGCAAAGACAGACTATGAGTATTCAATGAGATTAAACTCAAGAATAATAGAGACAGCTAACTGGCCTATTTCAGTTGAGCATCAAGGGCAAACTAACACAGCAAAGTCTATTGTTTATTAAAATATTCATGTTAACACATGTTAACCCAAGCTTATTTTCTGGCTTAAATATGAACCTCAATTATTTTCAAGACCTACTACGCAAGATTATTCATAGAAAAGGCAAACAGCCACCCGAGCAGACTCCCTCCGAGCTCTAAGGCAGCGAGTCTAATACGCAGTTTCTTTTCTCTTCAGACTGCTTATGTTGCAGGATGACTTGCAGGTTCAAATTTCTCCTCATTCATATGGATTTCTACGTCTCAGTCCTATTTAACAAGTAAGGATCATGCAAAAATGCTATGTCACCACTAGGGCAAAGTTCTCACTTCCAGCAATGTACCACCATTTTTCAAAGGAAGTATTTCCTAAAGTCTCTTTTCAAACACCAATCACAAGAGATGTCCCACCACACACTATCAGGAAATGTTACACACACTACACCCCTAATAACTGTGTTTATTAAGCACTCAATATCAAAGTTTTAAGAGGCGCTATCTTACAGGTTCAGTTCACTCTTTAATCTATACTCAATAGGGTGATAAAATAACTCACACTTATTTGATTAGACTTTTCTTCTCCATATACGCTATTCTTTTTCACAACCTACTGAGGAAATACCAATGGGGAAAATTCTGTTGGGAGCCATTTTAGGGTCTATACTACAATTGCTCAAAGTTACTAGAACTTTCTCTCCTGAGCACATTCAGCACAAATGTAACAGAAAATCTTGCTACTGGTATACTCTTTTGTTAGTTTCAAAGAGGTTAATCTTGTCTTCTATCTTTATAATAACAAGAAACAGAACTAAAACAAGCAGAGGACCTAATGTGCATACGCTGCCTCATACTCCAAGATCATCTTGTATGATGTTTAAAGGAAATTAATAGTTGTGAAGTAGAGACAACTTATTTGCTTAACCTAATAGAAAACTGAAAGGAGTCTAAATGGATCAGACTTCAAAATCCATGTTGTTCCCTTAGCCATGCTCCTTCTAAAGCACTTCCTCGGTGTCAATTCTCAATTCTTCAACACTGCATATAGACTAATGGGACACTTTGATCATTTAATATTACAGAAGAAATTACTTTGTATTATGTTAGACTTCAGTTCGAGTCAAGTCCTATACCCATCTCACACAATCACCATCTGACATTGAAAAAAAAAAGTGACGAGTTTCAATTAAATGCCTTTTATTCACCTCACATATTCAACAGAAACAATGAAATGTCAGAATTTAGCAGTTCTATTTGCTAGCATAATAAGAAACAACAGCAAATAATGTAAAATTTGTCAACTGACAGTACAAATATGCTTTAAGACAACAGTCAATGAAAGCTAACCCAAGTCTACATAAACTAAAAACTATTTCACCAGAAAATCTATACTGGTTTGTTCTTTAAAATTTAGTTACTGAGAGTGAATTTCTGATATAATTAATCCCATTTTAAAGATCTGACCAAGTAAGGTACGCTGAAAAAACTTCTAGTATATATTCTATAGCCTACATGTCATTTGTCTGCTAAAACTATGAGGGGCTAGGGATGCAACTCCGTGTTCTTAGTATACACATGAGTTCAATCACTAACAAAGAAAGGAGGAAGGAAAGAGAAAACATAAAAATATTAGTAACCTGTATGTGTTCTTCTGTGCCTCTGTAATTCATCACTCCGTGTAAATCTTTTACCACAGAACATCCAGTTACAAATAAAAGGGCGCTCCCCAGAATGCCAACGCAGATGTGCTCTCAGATGTGAGGTTTTCCCATAGACTTTACCACATCCTGGTATATGACAAATGTGTTGCTTCTTTTTCCCAAGATTGGTACCTCTAAAAAACACACAGAATAATATACATTTATATCAAAGCATTCAAAACCATTTGTCATACAGCTTCTTGAATTTCAAACAGGAAGTATTATCACCAATATCGCCTAAACCAAAACCATTTTAAGTCTATTTAAGTGAAAATTAATGGTTTATAACTATACAAATTTAATGTATTCATTTTAATCCCAGAACTGACTGTTGTCTGATATAGCTAAAAGGACACTTCATACACAAAGAAAGCACAATAAAGCTACCAACTATCCCACCAAAATCGGTCGCGAATACTGTGCACACACAACCAATCCAATTAATAGTACAGGAAACTACTTTTATTCAAAGTCATGATGTCAGATATAATTTTTATAAGTTATTATCCAAAGAATAATGTACAAAAACTCATCACAGGTACAATTAGAAGGTAGGTAGACAGCTTAAGCAGGTTTTAAATTAACATGATTAAATTGACATATAAGTACTCGGTCACATCCTGACATACACTGATTTGAAGATCCATATTTTTAAAAATTAGCTAAAGCTAAGTTAACTTTCCTAGTATCCCACACAACAAATACAAATCAAAATTATCTTTACTGTTAAAATCTTGCCCCAGAAATCATGCAGACACCCAAAAGTATTCACAAGAGATATAACAAAATATCATTTTCTCCACAGTGCAAAATTTTACATTACACTTAAGTGTTTGATACAAAGGACAGCTTGGGAGACGTTCTTAGATGAGTGAACAGAGGCATCTTACTCTATGCAAGAAGAAACTTTTTTGAATCCAGAACTGTATTTCAATTAGCATTAAATACTACAAAAACATTAAATTGTTACTAAATTATCCTTTTTAAAGCATGACTTTTTGGACATAATTAACAAAACTACACCGCACAAACTTTACAGTGTTTCTCTAAGACTTAAAAAGGGAAAAAAGGTATCTTTAGCCCCACCCCCATCTCCCCTCCTCCCTCGAGACTGAGTCTAAGTGTAAGCTGAAAACCTTCCACAACTACTCAATCCTCCTGTACACGATATACCTATCGTTTTTCAAACTTCACTGGAAAATGCATATTCCCCCACATTTATATTTTAATGTACTCACACTCAGTAGCATGTGAAATTGCCATAGGACAAACAGTGCTAAACGGTGCAGTGCTGGCTGTTAGGTGCCATAGGTGTTCTGAACAGGGAGACATCAATGTGGGCTCCAGTAGTTAGAGAAGGCTTCGTGGAGGAGGTGGGTAGGATTTAGATAGAAAGGAGGGAAGGCATTCCAGGCAGAGGAATAGCATAAGTAAAGACAAGGAGGAATCATGCTGTTGTCTCAAGGGCATGGATGTCATAATCTAACACATTCTAGTTCCTGCTCCAGTCCACCCCCAGTTTCTAAGTCTCTTTAAAGAGCTGAACTGAGAAAAACAGTTTTTTTCTGGCTTATTTTCAATGCTTCAGTCTTTCCATTAGTTAGCTTTTTAAATTCTGCTTTACTCTTAAGTAGACCTGAGAAAAAGAACAATGTCTTTATTGGTATAAATATTGCGTTCACCATAGCAATTTCACAGGAAACCCAACTCCGTTCACTCCTGACTGCACATCCCTCTGCTAAGGCTACCACCTGGGTGAAATGGTGTGATTTTATAAACTCAAAAAGTGTAAGTTCACAAACTTAGCAAAATTTAGCCTGTGAGCGCCAACAAAATACAAGGCTGACAAATGAACAGCAACAAACATGGGTTCTCAAAGGACTGAGAAAAACAGTAGGGAACTTTTTTCTGTAGAATTGTATGCCAAACGAAGAATAGTCATTAAAAATGGGACATGCATCTAAGAAAAAAGAAAATCAAGTTACATACTACTGTACCACAATTTAAGGTAAATGCTTAGCTTGCTGAAGTCCCAAGTTAGTACTTAAGGAAATCTGACCCAAGGGAAGACTTAGATAGCCCGTATGTGCTCATGGCCTATCCTACAAAGGGAAAGAGTAATCTTCGTGTAACCCTGGTTCCACCCTGAACACATCAATGCCCATTTATATAACCCATGTAACGAACATTTTTAAATTTCTGTTTCTGACTGCCTAAATTTGTGCCCCAATAATTCAATGACAACACAGATTTAATCCAAATTCTGGACAGAGTTAAGGAAAGTTTTAAGAACTACCACCTGTTTTGCTTATGGTGGCAGAAACACAAGCTGAAAAATGCTGACAAAACAAACTTTGCAAAATAATTTAATGGATTGATGCTTAACCCATGCAAAGCCCACGTAACTATGTCTTTCGGTCATCTTTTCATTATTACACTTGTTTCTTCAACTAGACTCTAAAGACTGGTTCTGCTAGATGAAGAATGGCTAAATGAACAAGTTTAATTTTTTTTATTTAAGCCTATTATTTTATTTTCTATGTATGAGTCCTTTTCCTGCATCTAAGTCTGTACACTACAAGCATGCAGTGACCACGGAGGCCAGGAAAAGGTATTGGACTCCTTGGGATTCCATTTATGGATGTTTGTAAGCTGCCATATGGCTGTTGAGAGCAAACCTGGGTCCTCACAAAAGAGTCAATGCTCTTAATTATTGTACCATCTCTCCACCCCTGAAATATTTTCTTTTATAGCTTGCTCAAAAAAAGTAAACAAAATAGTTTTCTAAAGATGAAAGAAATTAGTTTTCTAAAAATACTATCTTACCCACTTATGTATATATTGAGGAAATGGTTAAGGGAAAAAAAAAAGGCCAATATTCTAATCTTTAAAAACAAAAATCTTAAGTTGCAGAATGTTCTTAGACTATGTTAAAGCTTCTACAAATTAGATGTTCTCTTTAGACGAGCAGGCCTAATGCATTAACACCTACTGAATTCTGTTCAAGTCACTTCTAAGAAACTTCTACCCTACGAACCCTGGTGTGCTTTAGTACTTACAATCAGCACGCTACTAAAACAATGAAGCTGGGAAAAAAACCACTAAGATTTACTTTCTACAATTTCTGGCTTAGGTCATTTTTAGCCTCTATAAAGCTAACTTGTTTTGTTGTTTAAGAATGTTTGTTACTTGTCAGTGAGCTCCTTTACTCATTCATATAATGCATTCTGCAGACCACTGACAGAAAGAACAACGTAGAAAGAACTGAGAAAATATACTTGTACATGTGGAAGTTCACATAAATTAACAGTTCCACAAGACAAACAATTCACAAAATAAAGTTTAAAAAATAAGTACTGGAAATGTTCAACCTCACCAAGCAATAAAACACACACTAAAATAAAATAAAATAGCTAATTCATGTCTATCAAACTTTAACAGTTTTTTGTTGTTGTTGTTGTTAAGGAGAAAGCAGACCAGCTATTCAGCAGAAAATCTCTTTTGCCCCAACAATTCTATTTCTGTCAACATACACTAATGAGACAATCAGACAGATGTGCAAGGACACACGTGTGAGGATTATGACAAACCCCAAGGAGAAAGTTAAATTATTATTTATCCACATACAATATATTACTATACATAGATTAAAAAATGACACAGATCAGACTTAGAAATATGGCCACAAAAATCTACAAGAGACATAAACAATGAGAGTGAGACGATTCGACTTTAAAATGTATGTAATACTGCACAGAAATAGCATGGTGGTTAAACCCTGAGGTATTATTTGTGCTGCTTTTTTGTGATGTTCTCTGAATTTTGGGGATATGTTAGTTTAGCAAATCAATTAAAATTAATTAAAAATGTTTAACTTTAAAAGTGAAGCAAGGCCAAGCATTGACCCCCCCCCATTAGATTTGATAATGTATCTTGAAAGTGCCTCTAAAGGAGAGTAAACTTCAGAAAAGTTACTACCTATCCAGAATTCAACATTCAGTATAATTATCTCAAGGTCAGGTTCAGAAGCAGATCCTCTGAGTTAGCAACAAAATGTAAGGGTTAAGGTCTGGGAGTATATAAATGGGTACAAAGTCCAGTCGTACAATGTTTTAGGTTTGTTTTCTTCCCACTCTTGAGACACGGTCTTACACTACAGCTCAGACTAGCCTCAAACTAGTGGCAATTCTATCTTACTGAATGCACATGTGTGTTTAAGTAATCCACCTATGTGGTGTGATACATAGGTGCCACTTGTAAGAACATAGTAAGTTTTCAAATGTTAGCAGCTATCAGTCCCCTCACCCTTTCTGTGGTTTTCGGGCCTCACTGAGAGATATCTCTGTCCTAGTTATTATTGTTGCAAACAAACTGATCAAAGTACAAATCAACCAAAAGGATCAACCAGAGAGCTGAAAGATAATCAAGTTTATAACCATGAGCATTCATATACAATAATGCTGTTCAGCACATTTTGCATACTTAAAGTAGTACATAGGAGAAAGGTATTGTATGTAGCCTTTCACAATAATGACTGGAGATTTGATTAGCACAACTTTATGATTCGGTCTTTGCTTCATATATTCAAAACTGGACAAATAGATACTAAGACTAAACAAAAACGTCACTGTTATCATTGTGACACATAACCTTGCCTGTCTAATACTTTCCAACTTTATCACACCTAACATTGCTATCTCTTTTCTTTTTGCTAACATCTTTTTGATCTCATTTTCAGTAACACTGTACCAATCATTTGAAATGTTTCTTATAATAACATCAGGATGGCTTTTGTATGTTTTATGATCTAAGTCCATCTCTTAATAAGCTTACTGTAGCTACATTTAAAGTAATTACCAACCATTTTGAGCTCATTCCTATCACAGTGTTTTTGTCTTAGTGTGTATATATATCTTTTTTTAAAAAAAGAATGAGGTAAAATACTACTGGGCTACTTTCAGAACAATAAATCCCCATCATTAAGGTCTTTCATCCCCATTTCTGTTGAAGACAGTATTTACACTTACCAACTATTTGTGAATTTCTTACATTTATATAGCATTCTCAAGCTGTAATTTTTCTCTGTACTTAGGCCGAATTCATTGCTGGTTAGCAAACAGACTAATAAAATGGGGCCTATAAAGCTGCATCTGTTATGTTCTTAAGACTGAGCAAATTTAATTTAAAAGGCATTTACATATAAAATTTGTCTATTTTTTGGCCTAACTTCAGCCACTCATACAGTCACACACCCAAAATGATCATGTGATGAATAATTTATCGTAATTAAGTGGCATGGCATGCAATATTTTAAAAATTAGTATGATATTAGCACTCTTTAAAACAACAACACATGGTTGATGTATGCATACCTCCCGCCACCTTCTTTACAGTTGGGACAAGTGCAAGCCACCCTCCGAAGTCTTTTTCCTTCTTGATGTTGTTGGTCCCCTTCTTCATCTACCACTTGTACTCGTAAGTGTGTTAGGTCATTGGTATTCAATGTAGAATCACCACTGAGCTGCCACTCTTCAGGATCAGGTTCTTCTTCCTTGATCCTAATATCTAAAGATAAAAAGGGAATCGGCACACATACATGAGATGTAGCCTAATGCTTAAAAAAGACAAACACTGGTTTCAAACTTTTCTAAGTTAGAGTATTACATACATAAAGGGGGGAAAAGTCAACTATTTATTTGTAAAGCATATTCATTTTCCTTTCAAAACCATGTATTTTATTTTTAACAATATATTTTATTTTTAACAATAATTTCAGTGGAAGAGGGAATATAGCAAGCAGTAGAGCTTACTTTTTTAAAAAATCCAATAAGAAATGTGAAACTTCAAATACAGTTGTTCAATTAGTCAAGAGAGGCACTGGAGGGCCAATCCTGGGACCTCACAGCCCTTTTATTTTTTCCATTTTAATTTTTTGAGAACTGTTATGATTAAGATTCCTAGGCTGGTCCTGAACTTGCAACCCCCCTGCATCAGCATACCAAGTAGGTGAAATGTGAGGCTGCAACAGCAGGCCCAGTCAATTTCTCAATAAATTTAATGATCAAGTTAGTCTGAAACACCATATGAATGTAGAGGAGTGCATTCACGGGGCTAGGGACATACCTCAGTCAGTGACTTGCCTCAAAAGCATGAGGATCTGAGTTCAGATCCCCAATACCCACATAAAAGTTGAACACTGCAGTACACACGTCATGAGGGTAAGGGCAGTATCGGGGAGGATATACACTTCAGACTCAGAAAGAGATTCTGCCTCAAAAAGGAAGGTATATAATTGAAGCAGACACCCAAGGTCAATTGCCAGTCTACACACACACACACTGCAGATAAACAGACACAGAACATGCACCTGCATTCATTTTTACAGTTTAACATACAAACTCAAGCTTTAAAGTCAAGCATTATTAGTGAGGTACTTAAAATGGCTACAACATTGCTATATAGAAGGAGGTGTGGCAGTTTGTGGTTTACTAGAAACCAGACTGGAAAGCAAAATGAATATAGCAAGAAGGTGTGTTATAAAGATCTTTACATATCAATAATGCAGTAACGCAACATCTTTCTTTTTCTCTATCTTTTTTTCTCCCTAGGACAGAGTTTCTCTGTGTAGCTCTGACTGGCTGGCCTCAAACTCAGAGATCCAGCTGCACTTGCCTCCTGAGTGCTGGGACTGTTAAAGGTGTGCATCAATCACTATCACCACTCGGCCCAATGCATCACTTTCTAAGTAAATCTATGGCAACTATATTTTCTGCATCTCAGAAACATGGTTTTAAAAGATAATACTGATAAAGGTATCACGTACATAAAATCCTCTAAGGAAAAAAAGATACATACAAAAAACTATAAACCAACAAACAAAAAAGAACCCAAATTACTGAAATATATGTATGTAAACCTGAAAATATCTTAGATATTAATCACTAATGCTTTAAACAAAAATAACCTTGAAAATAAAGTGTGCAGGGGTAGGGTATGGTTCAGTGGTAGAGTGCCCAAAATCTGATTCCAGCACCAGTAAATATAAAACAAAACGTACCCTTTTTTAAAACAGTAGTGTAAACTCAACCACATAAAAAGTCTAGAGGAAGCTGGGTGGAGTGGGTGCATACCTTTAAATCCAGCACTCAGAAGGCAGAGGCAGGCAAGTCTCTGAGTGGGAGGCCAACCTGAGTTCCAGGACAGCCAAGGCTACACAAAGAAAACAAAACATAAAATTGAACCTGAGAGAAGAGGAGAAGAAATTCTGGCCTGGGCAGAGTGTATATTAGTGCCGATCAATGACATAAGAATTACTCAAGGGGCTGGAGAGCCATCTCAGTGAGTAAGACACTGTGCTGCTTTTGGGGAGGAACCAGGTTTGGGTCCCTGCACCCACATGGCAGTTCCTAATTCTTAGAGCTCCAGTTACAGGGGATCCAACAGCCTCTTCTGACCTCCAAGGGTGCCTGCACTCATGTACACACACACACACACAAATACTCACACATAATTATTTATTCTAACTTTTAAACTTATCCTTATTCTTGTTAATTGTGTGTATCCATGTAAGCACATGTGAATGTAGGTGCCTGTGGATGTCAGACATCCACCCTGGAGGTAGAACCCTGGAGGTAATTACAAGCCACCTCACATTGGTACTGAGGATCTAACTTGGGTCCTCTGCAAAAGCAGTACCTGCTTTTAACCACTGAGCCATCTCTCTCCAACAACCAACACACACACATAACTAAATAGTGAGCAAGAGAGCATTAATAATAAGTATAACTGGGTGCAGGTTGTTTATTATACACATGTAGTCTCAGATCTCTGGGATGACTAAAGCAGGAGGGTTCATAAATTTGAAGCCAACCTGGTCTACATAAAAAACTCTTATCACAACAAAACAAAACAAGGGACTGGAGAGATGGCTCAGTGGTTTAAGAACACATACTACAGAAGACCTGAGTTTAGTCGTTCCTAGCATCCACATCAGGCAACTTACAATCGCTTGTGACCAGAAAGCCTCTTTGTGTATCTGCAACCATGCGCGTGAGTGTGAGTGTGTGTGTGTTTGTGTGTGTGTGTGTGCGCACGCATGCACGTGATCTTGTTAAAAAATATTTTTATAAGAAAAACAAGTATAAACAACAACTTAAATGTGTTTCAGAGGCATGGAGCAGAAGCTTGAAAGTTTAAAAACAAGAAGTGCTCTGTTCTGAGAGACAGTAAAGATGACCATGCTTCACTGTTGATGAGAAAGATCTAGTATGTGTGTATGTGGGGGGAAAAGGGGGTGTCAAAATGCCAGGAAGAGATAATAATCAAGAGAGTACTTAAAAGGTTTAGCTGACAGAGCAATCAACCTTTCCTCTGTTAGATGAGAGACAAAAACATTCACTAATCCAGGTATTTCAGTAATTACCTAGTACGAGCCTACATGCAGTATGAGTTTCATCTCGTGGCTGAAAATTTAAAAAGTAAAGGATATTCAATTTGTTCCTTCTGTATTTTTAATAGAGAATCAGATATAAAAATCTTCCCAGGTTATTATAGATGATAGTCTCTGCCCTTCTACAATGTCCAACTGTAACAAGACGGAGCACACAAATTTTGCAGTTGTATAGCTCTAGCTCTAACACACTGAATAAAGACAGCTTATAG
>JADRCH010000029.1:4044609-4090470 GCA_019843965.1 Rhynchomys soricoides | reverse complement strand
TGTACACACAAACACAAGCTTATAGATAGTGTACACACAAACACAAGAGAATTTTATGAGATGTTTTTAGAACCTGATGTCACTTAAGTCTCCATCTTCTGTGTTTACTCAATATCACTTGTTACACTCTCAGAAGGGAAGAAAAGAAAAGCAGGGGAAGGAATTATAAGAATATTCTATCTTTAAAATATATGCTGAGACAGGACTGTTGTGAATTCAACGCCAGTATGGACTTTTAAAAAGAAAAAAATACAATAAACCAAGTGCTGTGTCCCAAGCCTTAGGAGCCAGAGGGAGGACTGCTTCAACTGAGGCCAGCCTGGCCTACACAGACCTGCAGGTCAGTAAGGACTATATATAACACCCTGTCTCTCGAGAGACAAAGAGATGGACAGAAAGAAAATCTATCTGAATAGGAACTACTGATTTAAAGACCAGCTAGACAAGAAGCACACAAAAATAAGCATGGAAAAGAACGGAGAACTACCTGACTGAAGGAACGAAGGCATCTTAGGGCAGCTCAACCTTCCTAAGGCGGGGACGCTCTAATATAAACACTTCCTCATGTGTGCAGACCCCAACCATAAAATTATTTTTGTTGCTACTTCATAACTGCAATTTTGCTACTGTTATGAATCACAATGTAAATATGATATACAGAATCTCTAATATACCAGCCCTGTGAGAGGGGTGTCTGACACCCCAGGGGTCTTGACTCACAAGTTGAGAACCTCTGCTTTCGACCATTCCTACTGTTTTCTATTGCTAATTTTCTTTCTGAACCTTCAAACCATGCTTAAAGAATACACAAGCAGATGCTAACAATTTAGTTTTCTTTCTTACTGTACAGACAAATACAGCTTAGCACAACTTAACACATTTTGTCCATCTAAAACAGACCTCCTTGTATCTATTCCCTTGGCATTAATAGCTTAACTAATCAAACTATCAACTTCAGCAAAGTCCTGTAGTCCATGCTAGGCCCTCTTTCATCTTTCTCTTAAGTCATCTTGTACTCAACCTGCCAAAATTTTGTTCCTAAATAAAAATACAATTAAATCTCTTTCTTGAGTTAAGGTAACAGATTAATTTTCTATTTTCTCCTGGATTAAGTTCCAAAAGTCAGGGAAGAAGTGTAGAAGAGTAAAAATATTATAATGAGCTAATATGTGTTCTGTATCTAATGCACACCACCAAAAAACCTCATGCTGAATGTGTGACTGGCTGACAATTTCAGTGAAGTCACCAAACATAACAAATGTGCCACTCAAACAGAAGATACTTCCAAAATGGATATGATTTATGTGTTGCTGGAAGAACTAATTTCTTGATCCATGTTTAATGTGTTTATCTTTTAAAATATAAAGTACATGATTTATATATTTCCTGAAAACTATACTTCAATTTCTTTTTATTTAAGATGTATTTATTATTTATTTAATGTAAGTACACTGTCGCTGTCTTCAGACACCCCAGAAGAGGGCATCAGATCTCATTACAGATGGTTGTGAGCCACCATGTAGTTGCTAGGATTTGAAATCATGACCTTCGGAAGAGCAGAAGACCAGCCGGCACTCTTAACTGCTGAGTCATCTATCCAGCCCTATATACTTCAACTTCTCTCACTGGGTTTGCATCTCTAGTTCTTTTCTCCACTTACATGAGTTGAAACTCAGAAACTTAAGGTATCTTCAAAAAATTACATTCAAAATCTGAAGTTTAGAATGTAATTTTATTTGTTTAACAAATACATAAATAACCGGGCAGTGGTGGCGCACGCCTTTAATCCCAGCACTTGGGAGGCAGAGGCAGGTGGATTTCTGAGTTCGAGGTCAGCCTGGTCTACAGAGTGAGTTCCAGGACAGCCAGGGCTACACAGAGAAACCCTGTCTCGGAAAAAAAAAAAAAGAAAAAAACAAATACATAAATAGCTGAAACATGTTAAGTCACTCTTCGAGGTTCTAAGGAGAGAATTGTTAACAAGCGTTAAATTCACATTATTTATCAGGTTTACCTTTTAATTAGGAGAGGACAAGTAAGCTGGCAGCACTTGGTAGCAATTAAGATACGGAAAAAAAGGCTAAGGAGGAACAGAACGTGAAGAGAAGGAGTAGTGACTATTTCTAACAGTGCACAGAGACAGTTCTGCCAGTGTGCTGTGCTGACATGTGACCTGAAGATGGGAATGGAGCAAGAGGCTGTGGCCAAAGCACAAAGAAAAACAAGCTAGATATATGTCTGATGAGTTCAAGGGGGAAAAGACAGTCTGTGTGGCAAGAGAATAATCAATGTGGACAGCAGTCTATAGATCAAAGAGGTAAAATGGAGTAGGCAAAGGAAGAGACCCATATATGATATGCATTATTATGCAGGCTAGTTTAAGAACGTCACATGTTATTCTGAGAAGTACGGAAAGAAGTGGTAATATTTAAACAGGATTTTATTAAAATAAACTCAGGATTGTCCTGGAAGCTGTATAAAATCTGCCAGAAGACAGTGGCAGGCAAGCACAGGAACGGCAATTATATTAGGACGTTATTATAAATTACTACTGCATATTACCAGATAGAGTGACATAGACTTTAATGCCAGCACTATGAAGCAGAAGCAGGCAGACCTCTGTGATTCAAGTCCAGCCTGGTCTATATAATGAGTTCTTGGGCAGCTAGAGCTACACAGTCTTTAAAAAGAAACTACAGCAAAAGATGTCAGTGTCTGCAGTCCTAGCACGAAAGAGGCTGTTGTAGAAGGATCCCAAGATCAAAGCCTGCGTGGGCTATATAGCAAATTTCAAGCCAATCTGATCTACACAGTGAGATTGGGTCCTAAAAAAAAGAATGGAGGAATGGCCAGAAAGTAGGTTGTTGATTGGGAGGTTGCAGGATGACTCAGTCAAGAAATATTTTGAAGGCAAAGCCAAAGATAGCTGGGAATAGGTCTGATAACAGGCTACACGAACACAAACACGGTAACAACATTCAAGGGGTTGTCCTTAGTAACTGAAAAGATAAAGAACTGCCATTAACTGTAGGGATCAAGTTGTAGGAAAGGGGTCAAAGTTTTAAAATACTAAATGAAGACAATGATCAGACAGCAGAGTTCCAGAGTAAAGGTACATACAATACTGGCTTACCATACATCAACAGTTTTAAATATTGTTTTTTAAACCACAGTTTTTCAGATTACCACCATAGCTTCTCTATTCACATACAGACTATTCTGGAGCAGAATTATTCTTCCTACCAAATTTAGACAATACAACCTATTTAAACACAAAGATGAACAAGGCATGTACACCTAAGAATAACAGACTTTCTAAATATCCTATAAAAGATCCCACTATTGCCACCTTACCACAAATGAGAGATCATATGACCTGCTATTCATACAGTAAATCAATGAACTAATACTGGATTCACTTTATTTAACCTGGTAAAGAACAGTGTTCTAACCTGCCAGACAGTGATAGTGAATACATTTATTACTACTTTTATACCATAAGCACTTGATATGCCTCACTACATGCCTCCAACTACCCTTATGTTAATATTTTTCTTCTCGATGATACCATAAAGATGTTACCTAGCTGCCCGGGCATGGTGACGCACACCTTTAATCCCAGCACACAGGAGGCAGGTGTAGGTGGATCTCTGTGAGTTTGAGGCCAGCCTGTACTACAGGGTTCCAGGACAGTCACAACCACAGCTGTTACACAAAGGGAAGGGGAGGGGAAAGAAACAAAAAGCTAGTTTACCTTAAGTTACAGTTAAAATGGACAAAGGTGATATACAGAATATATATATATAATTAGAGGCCTTAATTAGAATTAATTTCTGGCCAGGCAATAGCGGCACATGCCTTTAATCCCAGTACTTACGAGGCAGAGACAGGCAGATTTCTGAGTTCGAGGCCAGCCTGGCTATACAGAGAAACCCCGTCTTGAAAAACTAAAAAAGAAAAGAAAAGAAAAGAAAAGAAAAGAAAAGAAAGAAAAGAAAAGAGAAAGGATTTCTAGGGCTGAGAGATGTCTTGCTGGGTACAAACTTCATGTAGAACCGAGTTGAGATCCTCAGCCCCCATATAAAGAGCCAGGTTCAATGGTATATGCCCATAATCCTAATGCTGAGGATACCAAGGGTGGGGGTGAGGAGCTGTTCTGATGTGATCAGTGAATTCCAGGTTCTTTAAGAAATACTACCTCAAAAATAAGGTTCAGACCAGACGTGGTAATCTAATCTACACTTATAATCTCAGCGCTTTAAAAGCACAGGCAGAGCTCTGTGAGTTTAAGGCCAGCCAGGATTACACAGTTAGACATGCCTCAGAGAAAGGGGGAAGGGAGGGAAAAGGAGGGGTGGAAAGCAACTGAGTAAGACAGTCAGCAAAGAATCCGGCCTCACTAACCCACAAGCACACCAGCCAAGCATATATCATATGCCACACCCAAGCATGTATGAGTGCATGTGTGCTCACGCTTCCCATATGTTTAAGATATATGCAGTTTGATAAAATGACTTTAAAACCTGGGATTAATTTATTATGTATCTACATATTTCATATTACAGTGGAGTAGTATGTAGTCTCAGTTAAATTCTGCTACATACTAGAAAGTAGAAATAACTCAAAACATTACACTGATAATCTTAATGTTAAATAAATAAATAACAAAACACAAATTCCATCAGCATCAAGTATCTAAAAAGTAGCCAAAATCATTGAAGCAGAAAGTAGAAAGAATACTGCCACAGTCTAAGGACAAGAATGACAGGAAACTGGTACTGAATACATACAGAATTGTGGTTCTGCAGTATCAGAAAGTTCTGTGTACATACTTAACTGAACACTTTAAAAACAGTCAAGGGGGCTGGAGAGATGGCTCAGCGGGTTAAGAGCACTGACTGCTCTTCCAGAGGTCCAGAGTTCAATTCCCAGCAACCACATGGTAGCTCACAATCATCTGAAATGGGATCTGATGCCTTCTTCCGGTTTGTCTGAAAACAGCTACAGTGTACTCAAGCTAATAAAATAAATATTTTTTTAAAAAAATTAAAAAACAGTTAAGGACTAACATGATGGCTTAATGGATAAGGCTGGATAGAAGCTACCAAAAAATCCAAGCCTTAATCCCTACAACCTGCATGGTAGGAGTCTCAACTCTCAAAAGCTGTTCTCTGACTCCACTCATGCAATATGGTTCATGTGTACTTGCCTGTGCCTGCACACAAAATAAACAAATACTTAAAAAAACATTAGGATAAAATTAATGGTTTTTTTTAACCACAACTGAAGCAAAAACTAGAAATGTCTTCCACTTACAGAGGACTTGTTTTAGAAATCTCACAGATAAAAATCAGTGTCTAAAAAGTTTAGAATAATAATGAAGGATATGCAGCATTATAAAATTACATCCTCTTTCCTAAGGGTCTACCTTTTCCACATAAGCTATACTAGTTTCCCCCTTTTCTCCAGATGTTAAAAAATGTTTAAATTAATCCAAAGTTTTGATGTTCTTCCTAGACTTAAAAAAAGTCTCAATAATTCATAATTGCTATCCAAAAAACCCAAGTCATTTATTTGAAACTACCATAACTCACACCATTCAAATCCTAACAGTGTCAAACATTCATATTAAGAACAGATTCAATTTTTAGAAACTAATGATCTAAAAGTGATTAAGAATATAAGGTTAAGTAATCAAACTTAAAATATAAGATATAGCCAGGCAGTGGTGGCGCACGCCTTTAAGCCCAGCACTTGGAAGGCAGAGGCAGGCGGATTTCTGAGTTCGAGGCCAGCCTGGTCTACAGAATGAGTTCTAGGACAGCCAGGACTACACAGAGAAACCCTGTCTCGAAAATCCAAAAAAAAAAAAAAAGATATAAAGTTGATCTTGATTCAAAATTGTAACAGAAATGGTATCCTAATTTACCTTGCTTTCTTCACATCTTCTCAAATGCCCACTTGTCAAAAAACTACAGAAATAAACTGCTTTCTGAGTGTAAGTAGTTGAGGATAAATATTCTCTTTAAAGCCACACCCATTATTAAGAATGACTAGTTTATATTAAAACAGCCCTAAATTGTACAGTTTTTTGTAAACGTTCATTTCTCAAACTATGATCAAATTTTCTGTAGTTTCTATCTATCCAGTAGCTACCTATCTTCCTCCAGACTCTTGGCCATGTGTTTCTGCTATTCACCAAGAAAACACAGATGGAGTGCTGGGCATGCTGGTGCACACACCTGTACTCCCTGCACAACTGCAAACCCAGTACTCAATAGGCTGGGGCAAGAGGATTCCAAGTTTGAGACTCTGCCTCAGAAAAAAAAGAAAATTTTACTAATAATCTATTTTAATTGCATTCTAAGAACTCTTTTTGAAACTTAATGGTTTGTAATAAGCTATTAAAATATCCTTTAAAAGACTAGATTTTAGCCAGGCATTGATTGGCACATTCGTGCTGTATTTCCAGTCCTTTTAAGAGGAAGACTGAAAATCTAAGGCCAGCCTGGGCTGAGATCTGGTCTCAAACCAACCACCCAGATTTAGTAGTGTTCTCTAGGCACTGCATATTATTCTTATAATTTAAAATACAATGGTAATGAGACAGTATATAAACCCATTTTCTGAAACTAAAGTAACCTAGGAGTCTTTTCAGCATGTTTGAATTATGAATTTTTTTAAACTAAACACTGGAAGAGTATTACTACTTCAAGAAATAACTACCATTTTAAAGTACTTTTAAAATTCAAAAAGGGCATGAATTACTTAGGAAATTTTAAGTAATATAGTTTGCAGAGAAATGATCCAAAATCAATTAAACATTACCTACCTTCTTTATCCGGAGGCTCAGGATATTAATCTTTGTGTAATGACCCTACTTTATTGAAAGTAACTTAGGACTTAGAAAGTTACATAGGACTTAGAACACTAAAAATCTCCAGATTCTAGTTTTGTTGTTGCTAGAGTTTTTCTTCTTAGATTTATTTATTTATTTTACTTTATATATATGACTGTTTTGCTTGTATACATGTCTACGCACCACATGAATGCAGTGCCCAAGAAGACCAGAAGATGGTGTTACAGACAGTTGTGAGCCACCCCATGGGTGGGTGCTGAGGCCTCAACCCTGGTTCTCTCAAGAACAAGTGCTTTTAACCCTGAGACATCTCTCCAGCTCCTCACAATTATATTCTATCACACCAACTCAGGACTAGTAAGGTTGTTCTAACACAATCCTAACATCCTGACGGTTTGACACAACAAAATCTTTTTTGTTTCTCACTAACTTGATACATTATCAATTCAAATTAACAAAGTTCTGTTCCCTAATAGTCCATTAGGAACCAAGGCTCCACACGAGATTGTTCCTAAGAGTCCCTTACCAAGGATGACATAGGGGTATACGGCAAATTATACCCTAGACTTAATTCCACTCTCATTTTACTAGTCATAAAAAAGAAGAGTGCTGCCACATCTAATGTCAATGACTACAGGAAGGGGCAATCCTATCACATGCCTTAAAAAAAAGAATTCTGTCTCCCAAGTTCCTCTGCAGGCCAATTCAATTCAACTTACTCTTCTTCCCACATATAAACACACCCCCCCCTCAATACAGAAAAGAGCTAGGCTAGATCAATCTTGAAATTACACCTCTTTCAGACTTATGTCCGGGTCTGCAGTTTCTTCAGCTACACACTGAAAAAGTTACAAGGTCTCATCTACCTGAGAGTTCCAAATGCCAGTGTCTAAACCACACCTTTCCCCAAACCTGTGCTTTGCCTCAGGTCTACCAGGTTTCTCTGTTCTCTCCACTTAACATCCCCAGACTTGGCGATCAACACCTTTAGTGTCCCTCTCCTCCTAATCAAACCGAAGGGCAAACTGCTGAGTCACTTTCATCTTTCCTGTTGTAACAATGAGAATGAGTGATGGTCAAAACTGAGTGGATCCTCTCCAAAGGACTGACTCAATTATTTCCTAAAATGGTTTTTCCACTTCATCTCTTAGTAACATTACTGTTTCTAATCACACATCTTTATTTAATCTCAGTACTCAGAGGCAGGGATCTCATCCCTATTCAAAAATCTGGTCAATTCTTTTCTAGTTCACCTCTTGCTGGAGCTGATAGCTAAACTTGACAGTTTCCCAAGCTCATCTCCTAAAACAAAGACAAGTCCTTGCTGCCTAAGTTTTTGCAGCTAAGTTTTATCAAATGTTTCTCCTTTGAATATTACCAGCCTTTAATAGTTGTTTGCTAAGGTTTTCTGTTAAGAACATACATTCCTTCTATCAATTTTTAATTAAAACAGGCTATAACTTAAGTACGACCCAACAGACACATAATGAAAGGCACACATATAATTCCCAAATGCCAAGTAAAAAGCAGTAAAATTTGATACTATTCCACTTAATCCATGATCAATATAAAAATTACTAATTTGAGCCTGGCAAGGGAGTTCATGCCTGTAATCAACACTTTGGAGATAGAAACAGGAGGACCAGGAGTTCAAGGCACTCTCACCAACAAAGTTCAAGGCTAGATCAGGCTATATGAAACTGAAAATGAAAAACCTGAGATTTTTATATTCTATTTTAATACTAAATCTTCAAAATTCAATTCTGTATTTTTTTTTCATATTTTAGTCTTATTATTTAGACTTATTTCAAGCACTTAAAATCAACAAAGATCTAAAATCACTAAAATTACAGTGGCTTAAAATAAAGATATATTTTTATTCATATCTATCATGTAACAGCTAATGCTGACTTTCAAGCTTTCTTCACAAATCAATCATGATGGAACAGACAATGGTACACTTCAATAACCAAAGCATACTACACAACTGTACTCAAAGTCCTGGCTACTACACTCTTTAGGGATTTTTTTTTCCAGGTTTGTTTGTTTGTTTGTCTGATTGACTGTTTCCAAGACTTGGTTTTTCTATGACTCCCTGGCTGTCCTGGAACTTACACTGTAGAACCAGACTGGCCTCGAACTCACAGAGATCTGACTGCCTCTGCCTCTTGAGTGCTGAAATTAAAGGCGTGCGCCACCACCCAGACAGTTGTTTGTGGGTTTTTTTGTTTTGTTTTGTTTTAAGTCATAATTTGAAACTTGCTGTTTACAAAGTATCCCAGCTTTTCCTTTTCTCCCCCTCAACACATCCACTTGCATTTCAGTGGGACAAGCAAGACTTAATCCCAAGATGAGAGAGAAAGAAGGGAGGGGCACAAAAGGAGAAATAGAAGAGGGGAGTAGAAGGAAGGACATTGGGAGAAAAGGGACAATAGACGGTGAGGTTACAATCCATACTCTATGGGACAACTGATTCTACAACCAACCACAGGAAACGATAACGTTAAGAAAAGCAAGATTCTTTACCAGGTCACAATATTTCTGCTTTAACAAAGTTTCTGAAGATTTGGAAAAGCCACAAGGAAAGTATTAACACAGCTCAAACACTATTCAAACCAAACTTCAAACCCTCCTCCTCACAACCTCTCTTACCAAGACTCTGAAAATGAGATGCAAAGCTGCATCCATTCCTCAAAGGGAAATTATAGAATTAGCCACCCGTTAATACACACCTGAACACAAGGTCAGTCTGGACTACACAGCAAAACCCCATCTCTAAGGGAAACAAAATAAGGAGATGGGGTAGTATTGATAAGCACTAAAGACAGTTTTTAATACTTTTCACAAAGGCTCAAATTTCACACACACAAAAAAATCAACTGTCTACTCACCCAAAATATAAAGATCAGTTATCAGATTTTCAAGGAGGTTAAAAAGCCAGTGCTCTGGTCTCACAGGTGTGGGGCTGAACCCCTCCTTTCCTAGGAGTAAATGCTTGCTCTCTGTTCCATTTACAGATGAGCACTTACAAAAGAATTTTGGGAAATCTGAGGATTCATGGTAATGGCTGAATTACAAGAAATATTAAGAATTAAAAAAGTTTAAGTGGTAAGCAATAAAAAGTATCATAAGGAAAGGTATTAATATATAGGAAGAACTGCACTGGTTCAGACAGGTTCACTTCAAACAGCCATTAATTTTTCCTTATAAACTTAAAGTTTAAAGGTTTATCTATTTTACAAGTGGGTGTTTTGCTTGCATGTATGCATACATACTGTGTGCACACGTATGCCTGGTACATGCATAGGCAGCAGAGGGTATTCCTGGATCCCCTGGAACCCGAGCTACAGACAGTTGTAAGTTGCAATGTGAGTGCTAGAACCATACTCAGGTCCTCTGGAAAAGCTGTAAATGTTCTTCACTGCTAAGGCATCTTTGTTTCCAGACTTTTGAGTGCTCTAACTTACAAGACTAAGATAAAATAAATTCTTAAAAACACACACAATCATGCAATTGCTGAAAAAAGGTACAATCAAATTTCAATTGTGGTGGTTTATATAAGATGCCCCTCAAGTTCTTAGGCATTTGAATACTTGGTCCCCAAGTGGTAGCACTGTTCAGAGACTAAGAAGGGTGGCCTTGCTGAAAGAAGTCACTGAGGGTGGGTTTTAATGTTTCAAAGACTGTCAGCATTCTAAACCCTCTGCTTTCCAGTTGAGCTCTCAGCTGCTCCAGTGGCCATGCCTAAATGCTGCCATCCTTAAGCCCACTGTGATGGACTGTAAACCCAAGTAAACCCTTCCTTCTATATGTTGCTCTGGTCATAGTGTTTTATCACAATAATAGAACACTAATACACCAACCAATCCAAACTGAAACTCTCTACCACTTTCTAAACTTCTCATTGCCAGATACCAGGGGAAAGGAAATCTTACTACTTAACAAAAACTAAACACCCCAGGCATGATGTCACATGCCTTTAACCTCTGCACTTGGGAGGGCAAAGGAATGTGGATCTCATTTGAGTTTGAGGCCAGCTTGGTATATGTACATAGTGAGTTCCAGGACAGACTCCATATAGAGACCCTGTCTCAAACAGAAATTTGCTTAAACATCTTCGAATTCTTGTAAGATTTTTAAAAATGCTGTGTGTTCATCTGTGTTAAGTTTATGTGAACTACCTGTGTGCGTGCGGGTATGAGAAGAGACCAGAGGGTGTTGGATTCACTGAACTGGAATTACAGGTAACTGTATGTTACAGGTGTGGGTGCTAAGAACTGAACTCTAATCCTCTGCTAAGTACTAAGCACTCTAACCCACTGAGCCATCTTACCAGCACCCCAACCATGCCTCATCTTCTTGGTCAATTATCTTCTCTCCTGACTTCAAGTATATAACTTCTATTTGTTTACATTCTGAGCTCAATCTCTACATTTCTATTACCACAGTCATTTCAAGGTAACAAATTACTCGTGACACCCAGATTAAGATTCTCTTTAAACTGTCAACAATATTGGATTCGTCAATCCCGTAAGTTCACTGTTTCACTACCTAATACTCTTACTTCCTTTCATAACTTTATCCTATATAACTGAAACAGCCTTCTACCTTTAGCACTAGCTTCTTCTAGTTCCAATTTATTCCCGAAGTGTTTTCCAGGGTTCATTACTCATGTTATTCTTCTTCAAAACGTTGCAATCCTAAATTAAAAAATAATACATTTCTAAGTCAGGCGTAGTGGGTCACACGCCTTTAAAATCCCAGCACTGGTCTATAGAACAAGTTCCAGGACAGCCAGGGCTACAAAGTAAGACCCTGCCCCCACCCCAAGAAAAGATAAATAAATTTCTTACCACTAAAATTGAGTGCTCCACTCCTATCCAATTTTACTGTGAGATGGCTCAGTGGGTCTGTGTCCATGCAGCCCATGCCTAACCACCTAAGTTCCATCCCTGCAACCCACAGGATATAAAGAAGTGATTTCCACAAATTGCCCTGACCATCATATTCATGGCATGGAGTCCATGCACACATAGAAAATAGTAACACACCCCCTCCCCTGACGGGGTTCTCTGTGTAACCCTGGTTGTCCTGGAACTCACTCTGTAAACCAGGCTGGCATTGAACTCAGAGATCTGCCTGCTTTTCTGTCTTCCAAGTGCTGGGATTAAAAGTGTATGCCACCCATCTAGCTAATAAATACAAGTTACTAGTTGAGCAGCCCATATAGCCACTCATACTAACATTTCCTGATGAAGTTCCTCAAAATTAACCCAGGATCATACTGTTGCTTTCTTTCCTTGAACAGGTTTGTCTTGCACCAGATTTCTCACAGAAACTTAATTTGCTTAGTACATCTTACACACCATTTGGTGGTTGGAGTGGAGAACAGGAAGAAATGCTGAGTTATTAAACTGTCTCCAGGGCGGGGCATACCTGTAATATTAGCATTCAGAAGGCAAAAGCAGGATGCTTCATAGTTTAAGGTCAACTTGGGTTATACAATGAGACCTTATCTCAAAAACACCAACCAACCACCCAAAGCAAAAAAAAAAAACATTAAGAAATAAAGAGCCCAGGCTGGAGAGATGGTTCAAGCCTTTATAGGTTAGGCTCACAAAGCTATGTAGGAAATAAACGCTGTCTCCTTAACAGGTTGCTACATCTTTTCACTCACTAGCAAGCAGCTTGCCACGTTCTCTCTCTACCTAAGATATAGACTTCCTCATTAAAGTGCTCTTCTCCCTGACTAGAAAACTCTTTAATTTGTATCATATAATTTAGTAACTCAGTATAGTATCTCGCCAGTTACACAACTTTATTGAGTACAAATTTATACCATATAACTGGCTCAACAAATCAGCAACCTAGAGAATATGAACATGCACTTAGTCCTCTTACCAATCACCCAATGGTGAAAAAGGATTATTTATCTGACCAAACATTCTTTAAAAACAAACCTATCTACCCCCCTCAAGCTTTTTGAGCCTTTTTTCTGTATTTATTCAAGTAAGACAACCAAATATAAGAATCCTAAGTTTTTATAAAAATGAGCTTTCTCCTTTGGATCTAAGAACCAACACTTCAGTCTATTATGAATGTTTACCTCTACCCAAAACTCAACAACTACTTTCTTCAAGATACCAGAGACAAACCAGTACAGAGTCCAGTGGCACAGTCCATCTGCAAGATTTTCACGGTGACAAAATTCCCCCACTTTTAAGCCAAGTTCACAGACACACACTGCAGCACAAGCTATTATTAGGAAACAGGATTCACTAACTGGAGAAGCATTATGGATTTCTCCCAAAAGAATTAAAATTTCATCTTTCAACAACTTTTGTTTGAATAGCCCAAAGTTTCTTCTCATGAATGAGGTGAGAAAAGGCTGAAGACACGGCTCAGTAGTTAGGATCACTGCTCTTCTAGAGAGCTGAGATTTGGTTCCCAGCTCCCACGTTTACAACCATTTGTCACTGTATATCCAGGGGACCCAAGGCCTTCTTTTGACTTGTGCAGGAACCAAGCATGCACATGGTGCATGCACCATGCAAGTAAAACACTCATATACATAAAAATATCTTTAAAAAATAAAGACTGCCGGGCAGTGGTGGCACGTGCCTTCAATCCTAGCACTTGGTAGGCGTATGTGGCAGATTCAAGGCCAGGCTTGTCTACAGAGTGCGTGAGATCCAGGACAGCCAAAGATACAGAGAAATCCTGTTGGGGGTTAGGGGTGGGGAGCATTTTTTGTTTTATTCCATCTTTATGCTGTTGCTGATTTTGTTTTGGTTTCCTGTCCCACCCACCCACCCAAGACAGGGTTTCTGTGTAGCCCTGGCTATCCTCAAGCTCAGAGAGCCACCTGCCTCTGCCTCCCAAGTGCTGGGATTAACGGCGTGTATATACTACCACCATCCAACTGCTTCTGAAGTTTTATTATTTTATAAACTTTATTATTTAAAAAGTAAATACAAAAATATCAGACACCAAAATTCACTAGGCCCAAAATCTATATACAATTCAATGAATTTATATACAATTAATAACATTAAAAATAGAAGTTGTGAAGTTTCACATTAAATTTTACACTTTCAGTACTGAATATATTTTATCCACTTATCAGTACCAAGAAAAAAATCTATGACAGAATTAAAATCTGTATCTTCTTTCAAAACTCATGTCAATTACTTGCATTCACACTTTCCTCATCCCCTGATGAGCTTTTCTTGTTTTATTTTCTTCATGTTGTATGTACCCAGGTACACTTGTTTGTTTTTACATACACATATATGCATGTGTGCATGTGTACACACACCACTGGCTAGGTTCCAAATATGAGAGCATGTGGTTTATTACTGAGATCATATAACCTCACTTAATATCAGATGAATTTACAAATGAATGGATAATGAAAAATCTGATCTGTATATATCAATATACACACATTTATACTATTCAATTTTAAAGAAAAATGAAAAAGAATTGCAGAAAGGTTTGTTGTTGGTTGTTTTTTTTTTAAAGATTTATTTATGTATATGAGTACACTGACAGCTGTCTTCAGACACACCAGAAGTGGGCGTGGGATCCCATTACAGATGGTTGTGAGCCACCTTGTGATTGCTGGGAATTGAACTCAGGACCTCTGGAAGAGCTGTCAGTGCTCTTAACCACTGAGCCACCTCTCCAGCCCTGATAGTTTTTAAACTCCTTTTATAGCTTTGTAAACTTTAGTTTTACCTGAGTATTCCTATTAAATTATGAGTATGTCAGCCAGATAGCGGTAAACACGTTTAATCCTCCGCTCGGGAGGCAGAAGAAGCAGGAGCGTCTCTATGAGTTCAAGGCCAACCTGGTCTACATATATGAATTCTAAGTCAAAAACAAAATCAACCAAACAAACAAAAAGAAAAGGTAGTACGTCTAAAGAATTAAAAGTACTGGAAAGAGAAAGTCAGGTGTGGAAGATACAGTGTTTTCCAATTTCATAGCAGACTCTAAGAGCCAGACTCACAAAATGAGAACAGAGAGGAAGCAGTGACAACACACAATCAAAAGTACTGGATAAAGTTTCTACTAAAGAATAGAGACTAATGTTATGCCTGCACCTTGGCAGCTATAAATAACTGGGAAAATGCGCTATTATTCAAAAGAGTACCCAATACTAAAACTACTCACTCCGCACTCTAACTTCTCCAAGCAACCATCATACATACCCTCTTTCTCAAACTTGTGATATCTGCCCTCTTACCCATCTGGCTTCTATTAAAAAACAAGAACACTTATTTTTTTGGCCAGGTTGTTTCTAATCAACTTATCTGTAAGGGAAGACCTCCATTCATATCCCTCCCCAGTCACAGTATGATTATCTCACTGCAACATCCAACCCATGTCTGCCTGTACCCTACGTCTGTCCTGCTTGTCTACTTAAACATCTTTGTCCCACTATCCCTTCCTTCTGGCATCAGAAGTCCACTTCCAACTACCATCTCTTTTCTGTGTCAGTGACTTTCCTAACAGAAAACCCCTTGGTCTGTAATTACCACCACTACTTCCTAAGTATGTATCAGGTTAGTAGTTAGGCTGTGTTGTATTCGAATCCTTGATTTCTAAAACTGCTCTTTGAGTCATTGGCTTGAGTTTCACTTTAAAAAACAAAACAAAACAAGACAAAAAAAGAATCAGGGCTAAAGAGATGGCTCAGCAGTTAACATTGGCTGCTCTTGCAAAGGACCTGGAGTCATTTCCCAGCAGACACACAGTGTCTCAAAACTTTCTGTAAACCCAGTTCCAAGGGACCTGAAACACTCTTCTGGTCTCCACAGGCACATACCCGGAACATAGGCAAATGCACCATATGTTCAAAAATTAGTAAACTATTTATTTAAATCATGATTTTTTTTATATTGAAATTAGGACAGAATTTCCAACTAGACCTGAATTGTTTCATCTCATCACATCTGTTTATTAAAGACACTCAACATTTCTAGTCCAGCCTAAATAACAGATTCTGAAATCTAACAGTTTACTGAAGCCATTAGCTTGAACACCAAAATAAAATCCCAATTTAATAAAGTTCCAACAGTTATGAATTTCCTCTTACTCAACTCTTCCTCAGTTCCCTTCCCACTGGCTTAGCCAAAGTCTCTCTCCTCTTTAGCTTGTGCTTCCTCTGCACCAAGAGTCGGTTCCTAGAGGAAGAGGGGCAATAAAAGGATCTTAGACACACCAACAAGTTCAGTCAAGTTAACTGCTTTTAAAAAGCTGGAATCAGGCCTAAAGAGATGGCTCAGCAGTTAAGGGCACTGACTACTCTTCAAGGGCACACCTTTAATCCCAGCACTTGGGAGGCAGAGGCAGGTGGATTTGAGTTCGAGGCCAGCCTGGTCTACAGAGTGAGTTCAGGACAGCCAGGGCTACACAGAGAAACCCTGTCTCGAAAAACCAAAAAAAAAAAAAAAAAAAACCAAACAAGTTTTTGTTAATTTTTGAGGGTTTTTTTTTCTTTCTTTTTCTTTTTTTTTCTTTTTGGACAATTACAGAGCACTGGTTTGGGGGTGTCTCCAATATTTTAGAAAACCAACACTGAATTCTTATCTACCAAAACTAAAATGTTAAACAAGAAGGACAAACTTTTTAAGCATTTTCATCTAAGTATCTATGCCTAATCAGATAACGTTTTTACTCTGAGGATGTCTTCTTTCTCTTCCTGCCCATTCTTTTTTAATGTTGTGGATCAGAGCCTTGTGCATGCTAAAATGCCATTTATAACCACTAAACCCAGCTTTCATTTCCCCATCTTGCCAATTAAAAAGACAGTAAACAAAAGGTTTTCCTAATAACCTAATATTCATTGGGGCTTGGGAAACGGTAAAAGGTCCACAACACAAGCATTAGGACCTGAGTCAGATCCCTGGAAAGTAAAAGGGAGAGATGGGAAGGGGGAGCCAGACAGGCTCCCATGTGTTTGTAACCTGAGGAAAGGGGTAGTGACAGAAAGATCCCTGGAGCCTCATGTCTACCTACTCTAACCAAGCAGTAGTCACCAGATCCACAAGAGAGACTGTCTCAAAACCAAAGAAAAATAAGTAAGATGGACCTTGTTATCAAGAAACTCAACATCGACCAACCTCAGCATCCCCACCTACAAGCACACAGACTAATATTCTCCAAATGAAATTATACATCTTTTATCACTTGCTCCTGGACTACCTATCAAAAATAAATCCTACCTTGCATTTAAGCCAGTGTTTCTACTCAATAGCATCTGAAGGTAACTTCTTGGAAGCATTTAATGTATCCCAACCTAGTTTCATAATCAACACAAATCCAAAAATACGTGTCCTGCATGGTAGCTCATGTATGTTAACACCAACACATGAGAGGCTAAAGAAGACAGACTGATGTGCAACTGCACTGAAAACTACTGAACTATATGTATGCTTTAAAAAACAAACTTTGTACGTGGATTATACTTCAAAATTTTTAAATATTTCAGCTTGTGTCTTCAGAAATCTGTCACAGTAGTAGGACTGCAGTTCACAAAAATTTTGTTCATATCAGAATTTCCATGATGTCTCTCTCTCCCCACCCCTACAAACACTCAGGGCGGGGGGGGGGGCATAAAACTTAAAAAAAAAAAAAAAAAGATTAGAAAGACAGCTCAGAGGTTAAGAATTCCCAGCACCACATGATAGCTTACAACAGTCTGTAATTCCAGTTCCAGGCTTCCTGACATCCTCACAGACATACATGCAGGCAGAATACCAATGTACATAAAGTTAAATCATTAAAAAACAAATGCTTTTCAAAAATTGAAAAATAAGTCTTTTTTATTTACCTGCCTAAGCATGTGTCAGGCCCCAGGCTTAATCACCAGCATCAAGTAAATAAACAGCTAAACAAACTCATCATTTTAACACAACTGAACATTTTAGGAAAATCTAATTGACAAACAAAAAAGTCTTATAGAAAAGAGAAAACAAGCTAGGCATGGTGGTGCACATCTGTAATCCCACTACTTAGGAGGCTGAGGCAGAATGATCAACGCTGCAAAACTAAAGCCCAGCCTGTCCTACCCAGCAAGGTCCAGTAACGTCAGGACTACACAACACAAAAAGGAAAATCACGGTTTATATTTTTGAAAATCCTTGAATGCCTAGGGGAACAGAAGACAGAATCTCAGATCTGTTTCTGCATTCAATTGCTTGTGATACGTGGTTTGGGCAAGCACATGAATAACTTCACAAAGATATGTAGCTGGGAAAGGAAGGGATAGCAACAGCCTTTCAAAAGCTAACTATGGATATTCTTTGATCCTGGACAAGTGGCAGTCTCTTAAAGGATAGTTTTAATGTAGAATCTTTAAACTATGAGTAAGTTTTCCATGCTGTTGGTCACCTTTCAGTTAAATGGTTTGCAACACCATCAACTGCTCATTTTAAACCACGGGTTCAGCTTTCCTAGACACTTCCAAGTATCACACATCTGATTTTTTAAAAACTCTTTAGCAGTATTAACCATAACATCAGAAAAAAATTCAACCTTACACAGTAAATCTGAGCTATAGAAAAGTTACAATTTCTCCTGGAAATCCTCAATTTTACCACTGACAAGAAATTATTTGCCAGGCAGATATGACATGCTCACTTTTATTTTTGCAAAAAGGTGTCACTTCATATATGAAATCTTAAAAACTAGTTTTGAGGATGAAGGAAAAAGCTCAGTGATTAAGAACAATATCTGATGAAATAGAGTCAGTGAGTGATGAGAAGGTAAGGTTGTTTACATGTCTGTTCATGTCACATCTTATGAACACCCTGTCCTAATCTCCCCATCCATTGAGACACAGATCAGTTATGGATGCTGGGCTGTGCATGCAGTTAAGTACAGTAGCAAGATGATACTCTGTATAGAGTAAAAACATAATACACCTATTGCCCACTTGTCTAAAAACAGAGAGAGTATTGTCTGCTATGCCTAGACATGCACACAGTGCACAGATGTACATGTGGTAAAAAATACCTAAACACACTAAATTATCATTTTCACCCTACTAAGATGACAAAATGAAAACAGTGGTCAATCGTAAATACTAACAGAGATGCACAGAAACTGGAACCCTTGTACATAAAACATAAACCAGTGTTTGTGTGCACACTCTCACATATGTACATGTACTGCACATGCATACACACACACGTTCATAACAGCATGATTCATAGTAACCAAAAAGTAGTAACCCAATGTCTATGAACAGACAACTTTTAATATATCCATCCATGGAATCTTATTATTTAGTCATAAATAAGGTAAGATATACATGAACCTTGAAAATGCTGTTACATTAAAGAAAGGTACAATAGGCCATGCATCATACAATTCCACTAATAAGAAATAAAAAGCAGATAAAAGGAGGTAAGGCAAGCGTGAAAAGTGGCCAACAGGAGCTAGGTATGGGTTGCTTGGGTGATCAAACTGCTCTAAAAGCAAGCAGGTTGGTTATAGTTGCACAAATCTGTGACTACACTGAAAATTACTCAACTGTATGCTTTAGAAGACAAATTATATTACGTAGATTATATTTCAATAAACCCATTATTTTTAAGTACTTGAATTTGATTGATCCCAGTTCCCACAGGTAGAAAAAAAATCAACTCCTGCTGAAAACCCACATGTGCACAATGGTTTGCACATCACTGGCCTGCATTAATACACACAGAATCATTTCTTTTAAAAGCTATTATTAACTTTTAAAGTTACGAAATGTGCAACAGTAGAAATTTTTGTAAATGTTTGTTATCAAGTAGGTTTTCAGTGAAACTGTAATGTCTTTAAAAAGTACAGTCATTAAGAATACAACAAACGGGGGGGGGGGGGAGGGAAAGGGAGGTTCCAAAGGGGAGATCTGGGGAAACATTTGAAATGTAAGTAAAGTAGGAAAAAAAAGAATACAACAAACATTCATACAGTTTAAAGGATTTTTTTTTTTCTTTTTAACATGTGTACCTGTGTCTGTGTGTGTATGCACTCACACGAGTGTGCAGGTGCTTACAGAAGCCAGAAAAAGGTGTCAGATCTTTAGGAGCCAGAGTTACAGGTATTTGTGAGTCACCCAATAAGCTGAGATCAGAACCAGTGCTCATGTAGAGCAGCAAGTGCTCTTAACCACTGAATTAAGATGTCTCCAGCCTTGAGTTTAAAATTTAACCCATCAGTCAATGTGAACACATGAAAAAACAACTTTTTAGTATTAGGCAAAAGATTCTGGAAGAATCCTCAGGCTCTCTAGAAATCTACAAATCAATCAAATTTTGAAAAATTCTATTTTAAATCAGTTAGTGGTGGTGAACACCTTTAATCCCAGCACTCAGGAAGCAGAGGGAGGCAGATCTGAGTTTGAGGCTAGCTTGGGCTACAGGGAAACCCTGTGGGGAGATAGGGAGGGAGGAAGGGAGGGAGAGAGAGAGAGAAATTTATTCTAACTAGTTTCAGAAACCCCAGGTACAATAAAGAATTTCTAAATGCAAATCTAACACTCGAGGACAAAGTCATCTTTCTAGGCACATCTAACAACTTCACAAGATCATACGGAGAGAGAATGGGGAAAGGGAACTATTACAGGTGGTGATGATGATGGAAATCACTTCAGTCACTTCAACTCTGTGCCCCAATTCAAGACTTTCTAGAAAGTTTAAACAGTATAATCTCCACAGAAATCCAAATATGAAGTAGAAGAATTAAATTTATAAAAGGAATTAGTGCAAAACAAAAATATTCAGTTATCTAGACGAATGACAAAACAGTAACTATGAATGTTACCTTTTTAAGCTTCATTAGTCGTGCTTGCAAAACACTCAGTGAATGGACTCAAAACATCTATAATACATACTTATCAATAGCTATTTCCGACAACCAAATTTAGTGACCACTATCACAAAAATCAAAGAATGTTAGGTGCACAGTTTCTAGTTAATAGTGATCTTGTCTAACATCTACATTTTATATAATGAAGAAATGAAATTTGCCAGAGAATAATAACTAAGTCAAAATCACATAACTAGTGGCTGAGACAGTTAAGGACTCTCAAGCCCCACGACATTTTATTATGCCAACCTGATACTCCACCTGAATACAATATACACTACATCTAATTCAGCCAGGCATGGTGGCACAAACCTTGAATCACAGCACTGAGGAAGACAGAAGTGGGCAGATCTGAGTTCAAAGCCAGCTTGGTCTACACAGCAAGTTCCAGGCCAGTCTTGGACTAACTACCCTTTCATTCCCTCCCATAAAACAGAAGCCAAACTCGTCCCATACCAAGACCAATAGACATTCTCCTGCTGCCAAATTAAAGAAAAAAATGATACCTGACAGTACCAATCAGATGTTAAAACAAATACCTGTTGTAGAAATAAAAAAAAAAAAAAAAAAAAATTACCAGTACAATAGAAAATCTTTCACTTCAAATAAATAGTTTGAAAAAAGAACAATCTGGAAGATACTATGATGCCTCCAGTCAAGGATATAGCACCTTTACTGAATGTCAGATACGGATAGACAACTAAAGCAAAGTCTTTCTGTTTATCATCATTGCACTTTTAATGGCATATTAAGACTCACCTGCAGGACTGTCAGCATTTTCTCCTGGATGTAGCTGTATACCAGTAGAATCTATAGAATTTACTGTAACTGTCTGTAGATTTGGCAACTGACCAGTGCTCAGACTAACTGGAGTTGAAGTCAAGGCTCCACCTGCTGCGACTTGACCAAGCGTGAGTGTCTGAACAGGAGTCAAAGTAATTTGTTGGGCAGCTGTATTCTGTATTTGCAAATTCTGCAAGTTCTGAACCCCTTGCACTTGAAATGTTTGCCAGGTTATCTGTCCAGAAGGGGTCACTGTCTGTGCCTGAATTAAAAAGGTTCCAGGATTCAGCTGCAACTGAAGATTTTGCAAAGCCTGTTGTGATATATTCTGACCACTGGCTTGCACGCCATGGATTGTCTGTGGTGTAATACCTTGCACAATTTGGGCTTGACTGGTTGGCTGCTGAGAATCTTGAAGTTGTAGATGTTGTACAACAGGCTGTGCTGTAGAAACCTGAATATTCTGAGCCTGTGTCTCTTCAGAAACAGGCGACTGGATATAATTTCCCTGAAGATCTGAAGAATGGACTTGCCCACCAGTAGTAGTCAAGCTATTTGCGTTTTGCTGTAATATACCTGTACTATCTATTGTAACAGGCAACTGTGATGAAGAAGATGTTGGCACAAATAAATCTGTATCAGCATTAGTTTCATTGACATCAGGAGAAACCCGCTCACCAGTCCTTTCTGAATTGTCTGAACTATCCATAGCTTGTCCTGTGTTTATCAAATGTCCATCGGCATTAATGCCTGCAGTCATTGTCTGAGAACTTCCCGAGAGTCCCAAAGAATCTAGATCGACACTATTGATTGGTACAAAGGTAATATTTCCTGGCAGACCAAGAGGCACATTAGCAACTACTTGAGTTTGGCCAGGAAATGATGAGCCACCAATTGCAACTCCCTGAACCTGGACTTGACCAGTCTGTGGTATGAGATTCTGGATATTAGCAGGAGGTGTTCCAGAGGCAAGTAAGGTTTGATTAGAGCCAGGAATGATCTGAATTTGGCTGCTTTCTTGATTTATACCCCCATTATCTGAGGAGCCTGTAAAGCCAATCTGAACCTGCTGAACGTCTGTTGACTGAATCTGTGGTATTACTTGATACTGAACATTGGACACTGTACCATTTGATGAATCTGATCCTGGTGCAACCGAAAATATTTGTTGATTCTGCAAATTCTGAAGGGGAAGGACATACTGCCCACTTGAAGTCGTAGCACCTGGAATCTGGACTAGATTACCAGCTTCATCTTTTATAGTTGTAGGTGTAGCTGACAAAACCTCCCACCGGTTTGGTGCTCCTCCTAACTGTGCAGAAGCCAAATCACCTGTCTGGATGAAGAAAACAAAAAGGTTGTGATATATTTGTGACAGCTTAACCCAATTTGCAAAAAACCTCACCTGGTATAACTACTACTATATGAAAATAAAAGCCATCTTAATAGCACAAGAGTTCCAACACAAAAGCAGTACTATACATACCATAATAATTTTCACTTCTTGATGTAAGTTACTAAAAACATAATACATCCTATTTAAATGGGGATATGTCTTAATCAGAATATTCTAGATTAAAGTGCAGCCACAGTTTTTGGTAGAGGTGGGCAAGGTCTCACTATGTTTGTTGCCCAAACTTGTCTTGGAACTCATATATCCACATGATTCTTCAGTCTTAGTCAAGTTCGCTGAACAAGCTGGGACTGCAGAGGTGCACACTACAATGCCTGACAATAGAAACTGATCTTTTATCACTCATCCATAATCTTTAAACTGTATAAAACAGAGAGGGGCATAAGCAAGATTATTAACAGGACAGAATACAAAGATTATGCAACTCACTAAAAATATTTTAAAAAGCTACCTTTCATCCTGACACTTGGGAGGCAGAGGCAAGTGGATCTGAGTTCAAGGCTAGTCTAATCTACAAATCAAGTTTTGGGACAGCCAAAGATACACAGAGAAACCCTGACTCAAAAATACAAACCAAAAAAAAAAAACTTTTAAAAACCCAGATCAGATAGAACACACCTGTAATGCCAACAATCTGCAGGCAGAAGCAGAGGACTGCCTCAGGTTTAAGACTAGCTTGGACTATTGAGGCAAGAGGAAGACACTCACAAACAGCAAGATGTTTGTTATGTGACCAAGCCATCTGAATTGGGAGAGCAAATCTATGTTCTTGCTATGTCATAAATCTAAAAACACTACAATTTTATGATGTGCAAACCACCAAACAATTTTTTCTTTAGGAACTATTGGGGTGGTGAGGGAGGGAGGGGTTAAGACCTTAAAAAAACCACTTAGTTGGGTAATATAATCCCAGCACAGCGGAAGCTGAGACAGAGTATCACATGGAATCTAAAGGCCAGCCTGGGCTATCAAATAAGGCCTTGTCTCAAAGAAAAACAAAACTTAATGAGAAAAGGTGATTTCCCCAGGACTACACAGTATAATGGCTAAGTCTACAAAGCTTTACTACTAGGTAAATACTGGAGAATAAGGAAGATGACTACATCTATTACTCTAAAATTGCAGTAGAATATAAAGCACACATGCTTTACATCCTAACCCACAAGAATGTGAGCTGTCACCCCCATAGTTTATAGGTTCAACATTAGAAAAATGCCAATGTAGGCAAATGGAAAGAAAGAAAAAAATCCTACATGACAAGGCCAACAAGTAGATTCTTTTAAGGGAATAATAAAAATAACAATATGACATTTTTCTTTAATATGCCAAATACTACAGTAACACACTTTTAAAGCAATCCTGTGCTAGACACTATTATTAACATCTACACTTCATAGATGAAAAATAAGAGACAAGTCACAGAGTTACCAAACAGCAGACAACCCAAAGCCCTCTCTACTGCTGTTATGCTCACCCCTCTCTGATGACCAGGAGTGAAGTATATAAGACCAATTATAAAGACACTGGAAAGAAGACCATATATTATTTACCATCGAAATAAAGCCATTATGACCTCACTTTATTTCAGATTGTGAGTTTCAATAACTCTTTATGTCATCAGACAATGAAAAATACAAACATAGCTTGTCCAGCAATGTCAAAGTAGATATATGACTGAGCATCAATGAATATTTGTATGATTCAAAACAGTATATCCATTTCTTATGAAACACTATTTGAGGGCAAGTCAATCTAGTTTATAAGTTACACTAACTTCTGTGTAAAGTTTTTTTTACAACAGTCTACTTTTTTTTTATGGTCACAGATCCCCTTTGAGAATATATGAGACACTAAGAAATTCACTACTCAATTTTCATGCAGTTGAAAAGTCTGTATTACAAAGAATGAACCACAGTTCATTTCTGACTTAATGCAAACATTTGAGCACATTTGTAAAGATGAAATAAGCATGAACAAGCAAAACAATAAAAATCTTTGTCCAAAAATGGTCACAATTCTATCTAAGCAAATGTAGACACACCTGCTAAAATAACGTGAAGTGGTATACACTAGCTACATAATCAAAGCACAATGTGGGAACCGAGGGGATGGGAGGTGGGGATCGTCCACACTAATTTTGAAGTCATATGAGAACGTAAATTTTCACTTTGGTCAGTTAGAGGCATTAATAAAGGTATAGAGACAAAACTAACTAAGAGTGCGAGAGGATCCAGAACAGGCTTATTTATAATCAGACAAAAGCAATGGGGACACGTCTATCAACTTGTAAATGGCTTTGCAGACCATGCTAAGTTGTTCAGACTTTATTCCATAGACAGTAAATGAAAACTATACAAGGTTTATAAGCAAGTGATAGGTGTAATCACACCTGTATAAAGATAAACTAAAGGCTCAGGGAAGGAGAGTGAAATAAATGCAGAAGAAAATTAAGATGAAGAAACTGAATCCACTACAAATCTCCAGGCCTGAACTCAAATACACTTAAAAACTTAAATCTTCAATGTTTATATCAAGGATCAGGCATGGAAGTCACTTTTGGTCAATTCTAATTTAGAATTGAAATTATAACCAGAAGTCGTCTTTCCAAACATAAACAAATCTTTCCAAACATAAACAATTTGTTTTATTTCAGTCTATTGCCATTTTAAGTAAGTTTATATTTACTTAGTCTATTTTGCATTAAAATCTGCATAAAATGAACAATATCCATTCATCATCTTAAGTTATTGTTCAACGACTCAACAGTCAAATATTTAGCTTACACTAAATCCACAAACATTCTTGGGTTATTTAGAGGATATAGTACTTTGTCTAAGCTAATTTTACAAAACTGTATTTTGTCCATTTTCTATTAAAAATGACAAATGTATATGACACTTAAAGGTATATATAGATAGGTGATTTTTACAAGAGTAATTATAAAGTAGATATTTAACCATGAGTGAACAGCTTTCTAGTCAACAAATACCTTGACTATACACAGCTACTCAAGTACAAGTCGGCATAAATACAGTCCATGTCACCCCTTCAGAGCTAAGTAAACTACAATACCAACTTCCCATAGTATAGGCAGTTAAATGAAGGGGGAAATCTGCATATCTGAGGCAAAATAATATTAAAGCTTTTGTGAATAATCCTAAAGTGAAAAGCGTATTTTTAAAAATACATTTAAGGCCAGGTACAATTGTTCATATCTCTAATTCCAAACATTTGGCAGAACCTCAAATTTGAGACCAATGTAGGACACACACACACACACACACACACAGTCCCTGTCTGAAAAAGAAAAGGGAAAAAGGAATGCAAACTACATACATATATGTGTGTGTGTGTGTGTGTGTATATATGCACATAGATGTACACCTATATGCAAAGCATGTAATTCTAAGTTATCATTAATTATTAAACTATGATATCAGGCTTTAAAACACCCATTAGATACCTGGAACAAAGATCAATATATACTTTATGAATAAATGTATATTAGTTTCAAAAGAAAATTACAGAATATGTATATAGAATGAAAGAAATCATCTGTAAAACTGACTTCTAGATATTAGCACCTAAGCAACTATAAAGCAATTAATTTTAAACCTACTTATGTAATTATTCCTCAATGAGCAAGTTCCAGATAGTCCAAACACTACAAAGCCTGAAGTTTGAAGCCCTTTCCTTCATAAAAGAAGTATAATCAACACACCAATGGAAAAGATCAAGTGCACTAAATACCAAATGGAGAAGAGATAAATTAGAAAGTCATCCAATACCAAAAGGCAGTAACTGGAAATACCACAGAAACAAAGGGAGACACTAACACAACCCAGGTAAGACCCTGGATTGGCTTTGGTGCCTGATAACCCTCTATGCAAGTTTCCAAATAAAACTAAGTCTCAGCCACTCTAATACTCTTATTAGAAACTAACAAGGAAAACATCATCTAACATCAAAGTTGACATTGTAAAAGTTGTGAGGAGGCACTGTTCATTCTTCCTTGGTGTACACATGACAAGGTGCAAAGGACCATAACCTACAGAGGCCTTGGGTGGTGGTGGTAGCACACCAGCAATGTTGCTATAGCAAGTCATGACAGGGGCATTCTCCAGTGAGACTAGGCATAAAAATGATGGGCGGAGATTGAAGGAAAAGAAAATATGATCTGTCTTAGACTGTACCAGTGGAAAGGGAAAAGAAATTCTCACTGCATTTTCGAATGATTAACTTCTTAGACCCCCATTAATGGCTTTATAAAAGCCAAAAGGACGTCACTGAAAACCAGAACAAGTGTGAAAGAAACTAAGGTGGAGTCAAACATAACATTCTTGAGCAGATACTCAAAATAAAATATGAATACAACTAGACTGCAATGGCACTGTATGTAAGGTCTTCTCCACCCCAACTCACTATGTGCGGGTGGAATGGAAGCCAAGGGTTTACAAACGCTAGGCAAGTACTGTTGTCACTAAGCTACATCCGAGGCCTGTAAGGTCTTCATGGTAAAACTCCCCACTCTAGAAATCAGTATTCACTTTTCAAATGTGCCAACATTTACCTGTAAAACTAATGAACATTGAATTTATAACTTAAACTGGTGATTCTTATAAAATTTGTTTGTATATTTATTTCACAAAAGCACAAATAAAATAAATTATCCACAAGGTCATGCCTGTAATTTGGAGAGATTTCATTTCCTAATTATTAATAATAAAATACACAGGAACTTTGCTGTATCATCTCTGGATGCCCATGTTACAGGTCATTATAGATGGAACTGCTGTGACTGTCTAATCTTTAGCTCTGCACACCCTTGGCTAGGATCTTCTTTATAACAAGTTCCAAACTCAAAGGGTAAAGCAAGTCTCTAGGGAACACTAGCTTCTCAAGGTACTTATCATCTTGAAATACCAAGCTAAACTGCCATTAGGTTGAACATCTGCACTTGGCTTTAGACGGAACACTTTATTAGTATTAGTTATCTTGACTAGAACCTAGATCAGAAAATGAACATTAATGGAAAAACTGGCAAAACTCAAAATCTGTAGCTACTTATGTTAGCGATTATACAGCTCTGAAAACTGAGCCACAGTAACTGCAGGCAGCATTGAGGGAAACTGGGTAAAGAGGGTACTATAACTCGAACATAACGTAACTCCAACACTAGATTTCCTGCTCTGCTGTAAGCCTAAAAACATTCCACAACTTTCAAGACATTAAGGTCCTCTAGTGATCGCCAGTAATTTGAGAGTACTTAAAATATACTTAAGTATATTTAATATACTTAATATATTAAGTATATTCATCTGAATTCATTTTTTTAAACATTCTAAAAAACTTTAAATCACTTTTAAACTGGAAAATAACTTTTTTTTCTCCATTAATTGTTCGCACAAAAAAGACAGCTCTCATGTTTTTCACCTTATTTAACTTTCAGCCCAGTTTACTTCAACTTTGCTCAAAGTGAGAAATTTGGAAGAACTCAGATTTATCAAGCACCAAACATTCACCAAACAATTCCAAGTTTAGGGGCTTCTCTAGCAAACTGTATTTTCATATTATTACTCTTACTAATAAATTCAGACTGTTCGTGTTCATCTGGCAGGAAATGGTGTTGTTAGTAATGATGTGACACTTCAGAGAATCTTAAAGAAATATAAGAACATTACACAGACACATCGTTGGAATCAGTATAGTAATCCTGAATGAGTCTAAGCATAATGTTTTCCTCCCTAAGCTTCCTGTCACCACTCCCCCCCATCTGTAAGCACATTCCTAAATTTTGAAAGTTGCGTGAAAAATTTTATTGTATTTAAAGTTTATTTTTCAATTTTACTTCGTAGTTCATTAAAGTAAACAATAAACTTATTTTGGCACTTTGGGACTAGGGAAATATAACTTATTTTAAAAGTTTACTAATCTGCCTATGTTTAAGTATAAATTTTCCCAATCAGCTTAAAAAATACAAGAAATTAAAAACACTCCCACTGCCCGTAGAATTTCAGACCAAAAGTATCTATTTAATAATGTAGTGTGACAATTAACATTGAATGACAGAACAGTTAACTTCTCTAACAGTGACAATTAAACTGCCACTACATCAATCATTATAAGCTACCTCTTGAAAACGTAGTCTTGAGAAGTGTTTTAACTATCTTAACAAGTGAACACACCTTTTCACAGTAAGCTGAGAGAGCAGCAATGGTACACATAGATGTAAAATTCACATTTTCTACACCACCTAATTTCACACTGAGTCTTCAAATAAGACTTTTAGCTCCTCTCCATATCCTAGACATTCTAAAATTTACAAAAGAATCCCAACACATCCTTATCAGACTAGTTATAATAAAAATGAAATTTTGCCAACCAAACTCAACTTAGTATGGCTAGTACTAATGCATGTAAACAAAATGACTTTCTTATACTTAAGATTGATATTCTAGAAAACTTCAAAGGCTTAAATTACTAACTTCTAAATTTCAATAGCCTCCAACTGTTTTTACTTAACCCTACTCAGAAAATAACTGGTGCAAAGTTGTAGTCTACAAAAGGCCAACAATTATGATCAGGTTCAAAAAAAGCATTAATAAAAATGTTCGTCCCTGAGTATAAAAGAACACGCTCCTTAAATGATCTTCTGCCTAAATTACCCAAGATCTGGAAACTTGCTCCAGACTCAAAAACTCTAGAACTAGAGCCACTGCTTCGGTAGGTGATACTATCTATGGCCGATAGGCTGTGCTTGCAAATGTAGTGCAGAGAGGGAATGAGTTTTCAAGTCCTGATACGAATTACTTAAACATCCATTTTGGAGTCCTGTGCCCACCCCCCACCTCCGCCGTCTCAGACTTCATTTTGTGAGGAATTTTGCGCGCGATGCCGCAGTGACAATCTCCGGAAAGCGCGGGCCGGCCCGAGATCCCACCCGGGACGCGAGCCGGCGAGAAAGCGCGGCGGGGCCGAACGGCCCGCGCGTGGAGACCGCGCGGCGGCGGGAGGCCTTGGGCTGGCGGGCGAGCGCGCCGAAGGCCCGGGATGGCGGGCGCAGGGCCTCGGCGGGGGCGGGCCGCGCGCGCGGGACTTACCGCTCCGGCGGCGGCGGCGGGGACCCCGGCGGCGGCGGCCGCCTCCTCGTCGTCGTCGCCCGGCGATGGCGGCCCTATCTTGCTGCAGGTAGCGGCCAGCAGAGCGAGCGGTGACGGCTGAGTGTCCTACCCGCGATGGGCGGGTTCAGAGAGGGAGACAGGGAGGGGGTGGCGGTTAGGGCCGGGCCCGCTCGCACAGGAAGTACGGCTCGCTCCGCGCCTGGCCGCGCCGGCCGGGCCCGCGCTCTCCTCCTCCGGGTCGGTGGCGGCGCCTCTCCCTGCGCTCGGCCCGCTTGGCGGCCCGCGGCGGACGGCTGCGCGCCGGGCCTTCCCTCCGCCCGGATCCCACCCGGGAGGGCGCGCACACTTGCACACTCACACACGCACAAAAAGGCGGCGGGCGGGGGCGCGCGGGCGGGGTCGGAGCGTTGGCGCCTCGGGCGGGCAGCTCCCGGGGCGGGGGAGGGGCGGGCGCGCGCGGGAGGGAGGGAGGGAGGGAGGGCGAGGGGAGGAGAAAGCGGCGCGCGGGGAGCCGGGCCGCGCTCAGCCGCTCCTCACCTGGGCCGCCGCCGCCGCCGCGCCGTTTCCGTGCTGCTGCTGCTGTTGCTGCAGATACTCGCCGTGGCCGCCGCCGCCGCCGCCGCTGTCCACGTCCAAGGCAGCCATTTCCTCTTGTTTCACGGGCTTTTCGGGAGCTGCAGGCACAGCGCGGGGGGGGGGGAGGCGGGAGGCGGGGAGGAAGGCGGGTGCGGGGAGGGAGGGGGCCCGCGGGCCGCGGCCACATTAGCGCCAGCCGGCCCCGGCCCCTTCCCCTCCCCCCGGCCGCGGCGGCGCGCTCCCTCCTCCCCTCCTGCTGCCCCCGCCCGCCGCGGCTGTAACCCTCCTCCTCCTCGTTCCCTCCTCCTCCTCCCCGCGCTGCCCCTGCCCCCTCTCCTCTCCTCTCCTCTCCTCCCCTTTCCCTCCGCGGCGCTCGCTCCTCTCGCACCGTCAGTCACTCACACACGCCCGCCCGCCGCCCGCGCCCGCACACAGGGGGATGCGCTCCCGGCGGACTGGGCCGCCCGCCCCGAGCCCGGCGGGCACTCGGCGCTGGGGCTGGAGGGCTGGACGCTGGCTGGCGGGGAGGAGAGGGAGGCGGAGGGGAGTGCGGCTTTCTGCCTCCACAGACACTCGGTCGCACACTCGGGGCCGGGAGCCGGCGGTGGCGGCCCCGGGCTGGCTGTGGGCGGCAGTGGCGGCGGCGGAGGCAGCAAGGGTTGCTCTCTCTCTCGGCTTTACGTACCGGTCATAGTGTGTTTAGGACACCTCAGGCGGGGCTCCCCGCCGCCTTACACATGGTGAGAAGCGAAGGCGGCGGCGGCGGGAGAGGATGCGGGAAGCAGCGGCGGACACGGCCGGAGCGGTCCGGGGATTTTTTTTTTTTCCTATTTTGATTGACTGTGCGGGAAACACAAAAGGTGGAGCCTCCAGCCCAAAAGGGGGGAAGAGGGTGACAGCCCGCCCGGAAGTTCCGCCCCTCTTCCCGGCTCTCATTTGCCTCTAGGCTCTCCGTCAGCTGTGTTCATTGGTCCGGACGACTGTCCGTCGCTCGGCCAGGCGGCGGGCTTCCTGTTTGCCCCCGGGTTGAAGGGAAGAGACAATGAGCGGCCGTGGCGCCGTAGGTTGCTGAGAACGGCCCCGGCTCGCGCGTTACCCCGCTGTGCCAGCCTCGTTCCTCGGCTGCGGCTGCCAGGCCCGAGGCTCAAGCCTCTTCCACTCGTTGGCCCTTTGTGCAGGCCTCGCCAAGCTGTCAGGGAGCTGAGCTGGGGAGGAAGTCCGTCCCCGGTAGCTCCGGCTCCACTCGATGTTTCCTCCATTCTGGCAGCCTCCTGACTGGATCTCCCCCAGGGCCTGGGCTCTAAGAGCTGCCTCTTGCCAGCGCTGCCAGGCCACCGCCGCTCAGCCCCAGGGCTGCTGCTGCTACTGAGCAAACCGGACCCGCCCCATGAGCCCTGGGGGAGGGAGCTGGTATTGGGGGAGACACCCCCTCCGAGGCTGGAGGAGGACTTTTTCTCACACATTCAGCTCTTGGTCGCATAGTCGGATCCATCGCCTTCCCATCCCACCCCTTGGTTACCAACCATCTACTTCTGTGAACCCCGGAGGCAGGCACTTATAGCAAAAAGATACCCAAGTCCCTTCATAAGGAAAAAGGGTTTTAATTCTGGCCGGTGATATCAAAGCAGGCTTAAGTTCTATTTTATTCAATGAGGCACAGTCACCCTTTAAAATTAGTTTGCCGAACACACAAACTCCCTGCTTCTTAGCCTAATAAAGTCAGTCAACAATGCCAACGTTTGTTAAAATAGTAAATCTCAAGTATCCGTCCCCTTAGGAGCGTTTAGGTACAAATTTTTTGCCCAGTGGTTTAGGTTAACACTCCTTCCTTTGACATCCTTAATGCCTAACAGTCATTCAGGAGAAAAAGTGTTCTGCAAGCAAGAGACAGAATACTGTCTATTACCTCTAGATACCTTTGCTTTAAAAAAGGTTGAATTTAAGAGTAGGAAACACTATCCACAGTACTTTTATTAGAAATTATCTCAAGAATAAACGTCCCAATTAGTGTACTTATGTTTTATATAATAAGGTTGTGAAGTCAAAGCATCTAACTTAAAAAATTTTTTCATTTACGGGGGAGGGGGAAGGGGGAGCAGGTATCTCAGTTCCAGGAGACTTTTGGGGCCTTTTTTGGTGGTGGTGGTTGGTTGGTTAGTTGGTTGGATTTTTTTTTTTTTTTTTTTTTTTTCAAGACAAGGTTTCATGTGTAGCCTTGGTTGTCCTGAAACTAGATTTTGGGCCAAAATCCAGGTAACTCGAACTATTTTGAGGCAAAGCTCTTAAAGAATGCATATTAGCAAAAGTATCAGTCACCACTAAGGTGAGATTCAGTAGACTTCTCCAACCACTGTCGACTCACTGTTAAAACCTATCGTAAGATGACCAAAAGCCAAATGGTCTCGAGAGAATACTTTTTTCTTAACTAGTGCAGATACACACAAAGCATAATGCCAGTGTTTAGATAAATACATGTCATAACTAATACAGTATAATTCACAATGTATTAATATGTTTTGGCACAGTCATTAAATGAAAATTTTAAATATCATGAATAAATCTCAAAACAGTAAGATCTGTTTTCCCTTGTCCCCATGAGTTGGCCCAGTTTCTTGTCATGTTTTCTCTCAAGATTTTCACAAGCTATTCCTGGCCAAGAAACAAAACCAGATCACCCTGTTCCCCAGTAGACTAGGACAAAGTTGGTAATAACATCAGCTACAACTCCAGGTTTGTAAGGTACCTCAGTGAACAGCTAGAAACTTTATATGGAATCATGGTCAGTGATTAGTCTTACCATATCAAACTGAAATGTCAGTACTGGGTGGGCAGTTGGGCATTTGAGACTGAGCTCAGGATTTTCTTCATCTACACTAATGAGTTCAGAATATGTAGAACTTTGCTTTTTAAAACACTGAAAAAACTAGTTACAGAAGGATGTTTTAAAACATACCAAGTTGTGACTATATATAGATATACATAATAAATGTTAGGGTTAGTTTTAATTATCAATTTAATACAATCTAGAATCACCTGAGAAGACAGTCTTAATGAGGGATTATCTGGATCAGGCTGACCTGTGTCAACCAGGGACTGTCTTCATTAAGTTAATTGATGTGGAAAGACATAGCCCTCTATGGATGGCAGTATTTCCTGGATTTGTTTGGATCCTGGGCCATATAAGAGCAGAGGCAATAAGCTGAATTGCAAACACACAAGCATTCAATTCTCTTTGTGTATGGATTCAGTGTGACTTGAAGTCAGATGTGGCTGAAGTTCCTGCTTCCTTGGGTTCCCTCCTAGAAAGGACTGAAATAAACTTTTCTCCTTTAAGTTGCTCTTTGTCTGGGTATTGTGTCACAGCAACCAGAAATGATACTAATACAGAAATTCACTGTAAGTCTTCAAGATGCTAAGTTTTAAATAGTTAAGGAGGAAAGTGAGGGCCAGCCAGATGGCTTAGCAGATCGGGAAGGCTTGTAGCCAAACCTGACAACACTTCAGTCACAGAAATCCACATGATGGAGGGACTGTCCCTCAAGTTGTCACCTTACCATGACATATGCTGTAGCATAAAGCACAAACACAAATAAATGTAAGAGGAAAATGAGATTTAAATGGGTTTCCTAGGTGTGGTGCTCACATGTCCAGGTTTTACGTTAGGCCAAGGGTATTGCCATACTCGTGTTGTCTGAAATACTTTTAAACAAATGAGCACCTGTAGAGATGGTGAGACAAGCATGTCCTGACGGAGGAAGAGTCAGTGAAGCACTCCATATGACTAAGTGCTCCAGCCTTATTCACTGGAAAGTTGGACCGAAATGAGAACTATGAAACTGGGAGATAGTTAAGGTATGTGGCTCTGGGTGCCAGAGGACACCCATGCCCCATGGGTGGAAGAATTTGAATGTATAGCTAAAACAAGATGGGGGACAGTGCACAGACTCGGGAGTCTGCCACATTCACAGACCTCTGTCCATTTGTTCTAGAGATGAACAAGTTTCCTGGCTTTAAAAAAATTCTCCATGCAGGTCAGGCTTGGTAGCACATTCTTGTAATCCCAGGACTTGGCAGGTTGAGGCAGGAGAATCTCAAACTCAAGGCATGCTGGGCTACACAGTGAAACTCAAAATGAGAGGTAAAGAGAAGCCATCTGGTTATCTCAGAGATCAATTACTTATCTAGTGTGTCAGAGATCTGTGTTCACTCCCCTGTATAACCCAAAGTAAACCCTCCACAGGATGATGGTGCCTTCCTGACACCAGTTTCAACATTCAACACTGAAACACTTCCTCCTGAGAAAGCTCTCCTCCCAAACCCTCATCTGCTTTCTGGTTTTCTCTCAAATGAATAGTCTCCATTCTTGCTACACTGTCCAATTTAAAAAAAAAAAAATCTTGGGCAGTGAAAATGTCTGTCTCTTACATCATCCACCGACCACACAAAACCATCAGTACTGGGAAAATGACCAGTGGGGCTGGGCAACTGAGTTATTTTAATAAATGTAAACTTAAATGGCTGCACATGGCCAAGGGCAAATGTATCAGGCAGTACTGCTTTGAGTATCTGCCTGCTTCCGACCCCTACATGTAAATACACGTCCAGATTCTGTTCTTGGCTCCTTGGGCTTCCCTGGGGAAGCTTAGCCCTCCTGCAACCCCAGCCATCATCTCTAAACTCAGGTCCATGTCTTAGGTTTAGTAGTCTGCTGTCACATGGGGTGCTGTTCCATATCCATAGGCACCATAAATTCCTCCTGAATGCTTCACTTAGCCTCAAACTGCAAATGTGCAGAATTGAACCCCAACATGTCTGCAGACATGTTGCCAAAAAAGGTCTCTCCCATTTCTCTCAAACCACTGCCAGATGCAGCAACTCCTGGAAGGCCTCAAAGCACGCTTTGCACCGACCAGGTCCACACACTTCCTGCCTCTTGTGCTCTGTCTGCCACTCTGTTTCCCCTTTTCCTAGCTCCAGCACCTTTGTGGATCCTATGCAAGGACACCCCTCATAATCCCTCACTGTCCCACAGTTAACCTCTTGTGTCTTGCTCTCAGGAGTTCCCTTCCTGGTCTCTTGTGTTTCTGGCAACTCTGTGTAGCCCCAACTGTCGTGGAACTGTCTCTGTAGACCAGACTGACCTCAAACTCAAGAGATCTGCCTGCCTCTGCCTCCCAAGGGCTAGGATTAAAGGCATGTGCCAACATTTTTGAACAAGGCATAAATTTCAATAAGCTACAAACTTGTTTTTTTTTTTAAACTTGTTTTAGTATCAGTGGTTCAAACTTCTTATAATGAAGAGAACTGTTTAGTGATACAGCCTATTGGTTGGAAAGGAGCTAAAGAAAAGCGAAACAAAATAGACCCCACCAGTTCAAAATCAATCCAAAATGGTAAAGAAGCTGGATAAAGGCCCTATCTGTAATCCAGTCAGAGGCTGAAGAAGGCAGTGTGTGAGTTCCAGGCCAGGCTGGGCCTTATGACTACTATTGACTCATGATATATTCTTAGAGATGTGGAGTCATGACCTTCAAGTGTATATCCTTCAGTGAGACACTCACTAGGCACCACTGCATAGTTCCATACCCTTGGGCACAAAGATGGCCCTTGGTAAACTCAGTGGGTCACAAAACAAAAGAAGACATGAACAAAGGGGACGTAAGGGAGGAGGAGGGAGTCAGCCAGCCTGAGAAGATGAGGGAGAGTGGGACAGAGTGGGACTAAACTAATCAGAATAAATTAAAGACACTTAGGAAATTGTCAAAGAACAAATGTCATTGATAAAACAATTTTTAGGATACATAAAATTACATATAAATACACATTTATAAAATTCCATTTTGGTGTATAGAAATATTTCATAACATATGAAATTATAATCATACCAGATTAACAAAACCAAATAAAAAACAAACTGATAAAATATCTTAAAGCAATATTTATATATCATCTAATATTAAAATATGTACTATATACAAATTTTAACACGTAAGTAATTAAATGGCTGTCATCTAATTTCAAGAGATGTCTATGCTTTTAGACCATCTATAACTCAAGGGTTCTGTCTTCCATGATGACAAGTGACCTTAATTATATATTTCTGTGAGTTGTTTTTCTTAATCATCAATTAAAAAGTATGTTTACTTTCCCTAGCCAATATTTTTCCTTAAAGCACTTGAGTTATTTCTACCATTCCAGTTTGCTGAGAGGATTTTCCTTCTCCACTCTACTTTGAATGTTCTGACTTTACTCTCCTGTGAGATAATCTTTCTACTTCATATTTCCTCCACCCTGAACTGAATAAGCCACTTATCTGCTCACGTTCCTAGGCTACTCAAGTCTTTTCCTTCCTTCTTTGCATTGACTGACCCTCCCTCTAGTTTTGTGTAACAAGCTTACTGCATGTTCCTTCTTCCAAACCATTGACATAATGAATAAAATTGGTCCTAATATTGATCTCTGGAGCTTCGTGGTCTATCCATCCAACCCGTTCCACACTTTGATATCAAAATCAATGTTTAATCGACTTAAGTAGTTCATCCCTGTGCCATACTCAGCTGACATTGAGATCCGTCGTTGTACGGTATCATTTCATAGCACTGTGTCCCAAAGTCTAAGTCACTGGTTCTTGGCTTCTTCGAATATTAGTATAAGACTCAGCAATTATTTCATAACAATGAGGCAGATAAGATGAATTCATGCACTCTCTTTAAATCATAACTCTCTGATGTTTCCAATTGTTGATTTCCTACAAAACTTCACCAAAATCTTCTGTGCAGACACTAATCTTAGTAATTCTAAATCTTGTACTGGGGTGGGGAAGGGGATATTTAGAGAATTTTAATGAGTTTTGCCTATTATACATTACACATTATAACTGTCAAAGACATAAGATAAAACATTTCAAGTCCCCTTTTGTCTTTATGGAAGAATCTGAACATCTATTAAGAATCAAGAAGAAAATATTTGAATTACAATAGTGAAAACTCAGGAGCTGTAACCCATAAAAAGATGTTCTACTATATGTAAATTATACTTTGATTTCTAAAATGTATTTTAATTTTATGTGTATGGGTGTTTTGTCTGCATGTATGCCTGCTGCTCATGGAAGTAAGAAGTGAGCATGGAATCCCTTGGAACTAGAGTTCCAGATGGTTATGAGTTGCCACATGGATCCTGAAGATCGAACCAAGGTACTCTGGAAGAGTAGCCAGTGCTCTTCTGCCATCTCTCCAGCCTTTAGTGTCTTTATGATGAAACAAATAAGTCAATGAATTCCTCACTCTAAAAAGCCTAGCTGAAGGACCGAACATGCTGCTCAGTAGTGTTACATTTGCCTGTCATATATAAGGCCCTGGGCATAATCCCTAGTACTAAAAAAATTGGAATGAACTACTTAAGTCAGTTAAAACATTAATTTTAATATCAAAGTGTAAGGCAGTTTGGAATGGATGAACCATAAAGTTCCAGCCATTATATAAGTTTAGTAGAGTAAAGAAGAGACCCTATGAAAATGTCATGAGGGACCCAGAGATGGAGCGCACGTGCGCTCGCTCACACGCTCACACGCTCACACACACACACACACACACACACACACACATACACACACACACACAGAATGGGGAGTTGGGGGGGACAGGAAGACAGATCCCAAGAGAATATAACAGTGGCTATGTATTGTAGAAATTGTTGAGATTTGGTCTGTTGCTATGTATAGTAATGCTAAATCCTGCGCCCACAAGGTCTAGGCTTACCAGTGCATTGCCACATTGACAAGCTCTTGTGCAATTCTTGTTCCTTGTTTTAAAACTGTTGATTAAATAAAACTGGCTACAGCCAGTTACTGGAGGGACAGGAGGTAGGTGGCTTTTGAGTTACCTGAGAGACTGAGAAGAGACCAGAGAAGAAGGAAGAGCTAGAGGAGAGGAAGCCACCATGAGGGGAGATGGACCATGAGCACGTGGCCAGGAGAAACAGCAAGTATGGGGTACACTGATGGGGAGGTAGCCGGCCTGTAGTTAGAAGAGTAGATTAGGGGTGACCTCCAGTAATTGTCAAAGCCAAATAAAATAACCATAGTCTGAGTCTCATTTATTTGTAAGCTAGTCAGAAATAAGCTTAAATTGGTTGTACTATAGGAAACCTTTCTAAAGTTACATTTACTTTTTTATTTATTACACCGCACGCCCATGTGGAACCAGAAGACGACACGGAGATTGATCCTTTTGCTCCACAATCCAGATATCAAACTCATCAAACTCAGGTGGCCAGGCCTGGCAGCAAGCTCTTTTAGCCGCTCAGCCATCTCACTGGCCCTGTGGAAACATTTTGAAGATGAACACACATGAGCACGAGCTCAGAAATGAAGTTTGAAAACATTAAGATACTGTAATGGAAAGAAGTAAATGTCCTTAAAGCTTGTTTAAAATACAGTAAAAGTGAATACATTAGAAGGCCAAATGAATAAACAGAGTTCCCTGTAAACACACACACTTGCATCTCCTTCAATATGACAGCAAAACAGAAGACACACTTGTGTGCATCGGCTCTGTCCTGAAATCAGGGAACCTTGCACTAGGAGGACCACAGTAAAAGATATTTAACTTCTCCAGCTCAGTTACTCTATCAGCTGTTCCTGACTTATTTAGGATTTTAGTTTGACCTTTCTTGTCCTTCCTTCCCTTCTTTCTATTATGATTTCTTTTTATGGGTGCCTGGTGCCCATGGGAATCAGAAGAGCATTGACTCCTGTGCAACTGGAGTTACAGATGGTTTCAAACCACCAGGTGCATGCTGGGAAACAAACCTGGATCCTCTTACAAGAACAACAAACACTCTGAAGCTACACTGTCCTCTCTCCAGACTGGTAGAATTTGTGTGTAGTTTTTTGCTTTTTCCAGACTTCTCTGTGTAGCACTGGCTGTCCTGGCACTCACTCGGTAACGAGGCTGGCCTAGAACTTAGGAGCCTGTGTCTCCTAAGTGCTGGAATTAAGTGTGTGCAACAGGGCTCAACTAGAATTTTGTTTACTTCTGTAAGAGCATGAGCACAGGTGACTTTGGAGGCTAAGAGAGAAGTTTGGTTCCCCTGGGGCTGGAGTTGTAGTTGTGAGCTGCTTGGTGTGGGTTCAGAGAGCAAGCACAGTAGGTGCTCTTAACCTCTTAACCACTGACCCATCTTTCCAGCCCTAGGAAGGCTTTTTTTCTTTTTTTTTAAAGAATGTCCCTAAATTTGAGTCATCTGATATTTTCATCATGTTCAGACGATGTCGTGAGTTTTGGGCCCTGACTTATTTTTATAGCCAGCAAATGTCAGCACTTATTTTCAGGGTTACATTAACCATTACAGACTTTAACTCTGCAGAGCACCATTTAAGAAAAAGGGATTAAATTAAATCAGTTGAGCAAGATTGTATAATTAGAGTGAATCTTCTGATTCGAGATACGGTCCTCACATTACTGTCTCAAAAGGGCAACATCAAAATTACTTCATGTTTTAAAAAAAAATTACTTAAACTTAGAAAATGACAGCACTCATTGCCCAAGTTTCTCTTGACTGTAAGGCATTAGTTCTTTCTATACATATACATTCTTTTGTAAAAACCGGATTATAGACTTATGCTAATTTTAATTAGCTGTTAATTTTTTTTTTTTTTTCAAAACAGGGTTTCTCTGTGTAGCCCTGGCTGTCCTGGAACTCACTCTGTAGACCAGGCTGGCCTCAAACTCAGAAATCCACCTGCCTCTGCCTCCCGAGTGCTGGGATTAAAGGCATGCGCCACCACTGCCCAGCAGCTGTTAATTTTTAATGTCTCATTTATAGCCTGTTTTAGTTAGTTTTAATGCTGTGAAGAGACACCATGACCATAGCAATCTTTATAAAGGGAAATATTTCATTGGGGCTGGCTTACAGTTTCAGAAGTTCAGTCCATTATCATCATGGCCAGAAGCATGGCAGCATCCAGGCAGGCATGGGGCTACATCTTGATCCACAGGCATCAGCAGCAGACTGGGTGCCACATGAGTCTATGGGAGCCATACCTATTCAAACCATGACACCTCCTATATAATAAACATCCCTGGCATAATTTTTATTGCTTGTGTAAAATTTCATGGCATATATATTTAATATACTGTGGCTAAGCATCTGTACAGAATGGTGCAAACCTTTCAGTGTGCTGCTAGGTTCCTTTCATTCCTTTCCTATTTGTTTTGTGTTCTGTTTGGAAATAAGGTCTCCCTGTATAGCCAGGCTCACCTTGAACTCTGTACCTCTCGACAGACAGCCTATACTTTCAACTCTCCTGCCTCAGCGTCCCTAACACACCTGGCTACCAACTCTATTTTTACTTTTATTTCTGGCCAACTTGATACTGCAAATCAATACACCCCTTCCTCTCATTTTGTTGACTTCCTTTGACTACTGAGTGGAAGCATTTTTTAAATGTTAAAACTTATCATGTAATATGCTTTTAAATTTTTATTTTTCATTTTACGGGCATGAGTGTTTTGCTGCATATATGTATGCTCACCACATGTGTGCCTGTTACTGGGAGATATTAGAAGCCGCTGCAGAGTTTCCTGGAACTGGAGTAACAGACAATTGTGAGCTGCCATGTGGGAGCTAGGAATTGAATCCAGGTCCTCCAGAAGTGCAGCCAGTGCTCTTAACTCAATGATGTCTTAATATTAGGAAGGTATGAGCTATAGAGTCATTTGTTTTTGGTCTGTGGAAGGAGTAAGATTTTTTTTTCTCTTCTTTTACATTTGAGGACATGACATGCAGACTCAAAGGACACCTTGATGAAGTCAGTTCTCAGGTATAAAACTCTGGTCTTGTACTTGGCTAGAAGCACCTTTCTTTACCCACTGAGCCATCCCAATAGTCCTGTGCTTTGGTTTTAGTGTGGATGTCTGTTCTGAATCTTAGTCCCCTCAGGACAACCACTGAGCTCTCAGGTTCTCCAGCACCAAACCCTCACCTCTAGTGCTTTCCTCTAGAGCCAGGAAATGTCCTGGACACCACAGCTCCACGCTTTAGCAGAGAAAAAAGAAATGGTAAATTCAAAAGCACACTGCTTTGGACACTAACAAATCCAGGCTGCATTCTACCTCCAAGGAAATACATGCCAAGGACTGTAACAATATTGACTCTTTGCTGTAAAAGGCATATCTTTAGCTGGGCGGTGGTAGCACATGCCAACCCTAGGGAGGCAGAGGCAGGCAGATCTGAGTTGGAGGCCAGCCTGGTCTACAGAGGAAGTTCCAGGACAGTCAGGGCTACACAGAGAAACCCTGTCTTGAAAAACTAAAAAAAACCAAACAACTAAATAAATAAATAAGCCCATCTTTTCTACAGTTAGCCCTCAAAGCTTCCCTCTAGCTTTGGTCTTGGTGCTGTGGTAAATAGGGATTCCTAACCTACTGGCTCTTCACTTCTCTCACATCCAGGCCTGCTTTCCCAGCAAGGAATCCATTCCAGAGTCGAAAGCCCAGCTCAGGGAAGTCAAAATTTATCTTCTGATTTCCTCTTCACTTCCATTTTAGGACATTTAAAATAATGACAACTTGGCCGGGCAGTGGTGGAGCATTTGGGAGGCAGAGGCAGGCAGATTTCTGAGTTCAAGGCCAGCCCAGTCTACAGAGTGAGTTCCAGGATAGCCAGAGCTATACAGAGAAGCCCTGTCTTGAAAAACCAAATAATAATAATAATGATAATAATAATAATAATGACAACTTGAGGGTAGATGCCAAGGCTGAAAGCTAACAGAAAGATTCAAAAGGAAAGCCTGCATTAGAGATGTCCCTAGTCAGTTCCTAGTGTGATGAACACCATTTTCTTTCTGGATGGATTGTATTCTTGAACCATGAGCCAAAATAAACTCACTTTTTTTTTTTTCTTGGTTTTTTTGAGACAGGTTTTCTCTGTATAGCCTGGCTGTCCTGGAACTCACTCTGTAGACCAGTCTGGCCTCGAACTCAGAAATCTGCCTGCCTCTGCCTCCCAAGTGCTGGGATTAAAGGCATGCACCACCACTGCCCAGCCCAATAGACACCATTTTCAAAAGCAAGGTGCAGTGGAAACAGGTTAGTTCATCTTACAGCTCATAGCCTATCGTGAAGGGAAGTCAGGGCAGGAGCTCAAGCTGGAACCTGGAAGCAGGAACTGAAGCAGAAGCCATTAAAGGAACAATGTTGACTGACTTGTTCATTTTGCTTTCTTACATACCCAGAACCACCTGGCTAGAGGTGGCACTGCCCACAATGAGCTGAAACCTTCCACATAAATCAAGAAATGCACCCCCCCCCCCAACTTGCTGTATTAGTCAGGGTTCTCTAGAGTCATAGAATTTATGGTAGTCTCTATATAGTAAGGGAATTTGTTGATGACTTACAGTCTGTAGTCCAGCTCCCCAGCAATGGTCAGCAACAGTCCAAGGATCTAGCAGTTGCTCAGTCCCACAAGGCAAGCAGGCTAAAGAGTCTTCCTTCTTCCAATGTCCTTATATAGGTCTCCAGCAGAAGGTGTGGCCTGGATTGGTGGCGCATGCCTTTAATCCCAGCACTCGGAAGAGGCAGAGGCAGGTGGATTTCTGAGTTCGAAGCCAGCCTGGTCTCAGAACAGAGTGAGTTCCAGGACAGCCAGGGCTGAAACCCTGTCTCAGAAAAACCAAAAAAAAAAAAAGAAGAAGAAGAAGAAGGAGGAAGAGGAGGAGGAGGAGGAGGAGGAGGAGGAGGAGGAGGAGGAGGAGGAGGAGGAGTGGCCCAGATTAGAGGTGTGTGCCACCTTGCCTGGATCTGGGACTTGCTTTGACCCAGATGACCTTGAACTCAGAGATTCCCTTGCCTTAGTCTCCGGGGATTCATAGCCACTATGCCTGAAGATCTCCATGCCAAAATCCAGGTCAGAAACTTTTATCTCCCAGCCTCAAGATCAGGATCACAGGTGAGCCTTCCAATTCTGGATTGTTATTCAGAAATAGCCAATACACTTGCCTACAAACCAATGCTATGGAGGCATTTTCTCAATTGAAGTTCCCTTCTTAAAGATAACACTAGCTTGTGTTGACCACCACCACCACCACCACCACCCCTGGAAAACCACCAACAACAACAACAGAGATAGTAAATGTAATTTGCTTTTTAAAAAATAATTTGATCAAAACTGGGGCCTGGAAAGATGGTTAAGTGCTTAGGCATAGAGTCCACACAAAAGCTAGTGGGGTAGTGTGCATGTAACCCCAGCATGACAGAAACAGCCGAATTCCAGAACTTTCTTTTTTTTCTTTCTTTCTTTTTTTTTTGATACTTTATTTACATTTCAAATGTTTCCCCCTTTCCAGATCTCCCCCTTGGAACCTTCCTATCTCTTCCCCCCTCCCCCTGCCTCTATGAGGGTATTCCCCCACCCACCCACTTTCATCTTCCTTCCTTGGCATTCTCCTATACTGGGACATCTAACACCCTCAGGCCTAAGGGCCTCTCCTCCCCCTTGATGGCTAACAAGACCCTCCTCTGCTGCATATGTGGTCAGCACCATGGGTCCCTCCATGTATGTTCTTTGGTTGGTGATCCAGTCTCCAGGAGCATCAGGAGGTCAGGCAACTTGACACTGTTGCTCCCTCCATGGGGCTGCAAACTCCCTCAGTTCCTTCAGTCCCTTCTCCAACTCCTCCATCTGGGACCTCAGGCTCAGCCCAATGGTTGCTGTGAAGTGACTCTTGGGTATTCCGAACTTTTGGGCTAATAACCACTTATCAGTGAATACATACTGTGTTCATTCTTTTGTGATTGAGTTACCTCGCTCAGAATGATATTTTCAAGTTCCATCCATTTGCCTGCAAATTTCATGAAGTCATTGTTTTTAATAGCTGAGTAGTATTCCATTGTGTAAATGTACCACATTTTCTGTATCCATTCCTCTGTTGAGGGTCATCTGGGTTGTTTCCAGCTTCTGGCTATTATAAATATGGCTGTAGATCTGTATGACAAAAACTTTAAATCTCTGAAGAAAGAAATCAAAGAAGACCTCAGAAGATGGAAGGATCTCCTATGATCATGGATTGGCAGGATTAATGAAGTTAAAATGGTCATCCTGCAGAAAGCAATCTACAGATTCAATGCAATCTCCATCAAAATCCCAACTCAGTTCTTCATAGACTTAGAAAGAGCAATCCTCAAATTCATATGGAATAACAAAAATCCCAGGATAGCAAAATCTATTCTCAACAATAAAAGGACTTCTGGGGGAATCAGCCTCCCTGACCTCAAGCTGTACTACAGGGCAGTAGTGATAAAAACTGCATGGTACTGGTACAGTGACAGGCAGGTTGATCAATGGAATAGAACTGAAGACCCAGAAATGAACCCACACACTTATGGTCACTTGATCTTCGACAAAGGAGCTAAAACCATCCAGTGGGAAAAAAGGCAGCATTTTCAACAAATGGTGCTGGTTCAACTGGTGGTCTATATGTAGAAGAATGTGAATTGATCCATTCCTATTTCCCTGTACAAAGCTCAAGTCCAAGTGGATCAAGGACCTCCACATAAATCTAATAGAAGAGAAAGTGGGGAAAAGTCTCGAACACGTGGGCACAGGGGAAAAGTTCCTGAACAGAACACCAATGGCTTATGCTCTAAGATCAAGAATCAACAAATGGGACCTCATAAAATTACAAAGCTTCTGTAAGGCAAAGGACACCGTAAATAGGACAAAACAGCAACCAAAAGATTGGGGAAAGATCTTTACCAATCCTACATCTAATAGAGGGCTAATATCCAATATATACAAAGAACTCAAGAATCTAAAGATTCAGAGATCTAAATAACCCTATCAAAAAATGGGGAAGTGAGCTAAACAGAGAATTCTCAACTGAGGAAATTCAAATGGCTGAGAAGCACCTAAAGAAACGTTCAACATCCTTAGTCATCAGGGAAATGCAAATCAAAACAACCCTGAGATTCCACTTCACACCAGTCAGAATGGCTAAGATCAGGTGACAGCAGATGTTGGCGAGGATGTGGAGAAAGAGGAACACTCCTCCATTGCTGGTGGGATTGCAAGCTCATACAACCTCTCTGGAAATCAGTTTGGCGGACCCTCAGAAAAATGAACATAATACTATCTGAGGACCCAGCTATTCTATTCCACTCCTGGACATATATCCAGAAGATATTCCAGAACTTTCTTTTCTTCTTCTTCTTCTTCTTCTTCTTCTTCTTCTTCTTCTTCTTCTT
>JADRCH010000029.1:4033679-4044599 GCA_019843965.1 Rhynchomys soricoides | reverse complement strand
TTCTTCTTCTTCTTCTTCTTCTTCTTCTTCTTCTTCTTCTTCTTCTTCTTCTGTTTTATTTTTTTCTTTTGGTTTTTCGTGACAGGGTTTCTCTGTATAGCCCTGGTTGTCCTGAAACTCACTCTGTAGACCAGACTGGCCTCGAACTCAGAAATCCGTCTGCCTCTGCCTCCCAAGTGCTGGGGTTAAAGGTGTGCGCCACCACTGCCCGGCTATTCCAGAACTTTCTAACCAGCCAGTTTAGCCAAAACAGCAAGCTCCAGATTCATTGAGAGATCCTGTCACAAAAAAAAAAAAAAAAAAAAAATGTGGAGAACAATAGAAGCTGACACCCAGCTTCTGACTTCATGCAAGGGACACATGAACACACATGCACACAACTTAAAAAAGAAATACAAAGTGATCAAAATGTATATATTAATGGTATAAACTGTCATGATTTGAAATACGTATATATCATGGAATGATTAATTAAGCAAATTAATGTATGTGTTACCTTGTATATTTATCCTTTTTAAAATTAGTTAAGAATGCTTAAAATATTAGGATTTAGAACTGCTAAGACTAAGGAGCTAAGGGCCCACATAGTAGAAGGAGTGAAGGACACACACACACAAAGATTAGTTTTTACTAATGCAATAAAAAATGTTTAAATCTACTCTCTTGGCAATCTTTAAGTATACAGTCGTTGTTATTAATGACAGCCCCTGTACTATACAGTGAGCCTTACCTTATCCTATCTAATTGAAATTTTGCATACTTTAGCATACTCCTCTTCCTGTCTCAGCCCCTAGTAACCACCCTTCTCCCCTTTCTATTTGACCAGCGACCTCACTTACATGTGAGATCACACAGTAGTTATCTTTCTATGCCTGGCTTGTTTTACTTAACACAATGTTCTAGAAGTGGGTCTAATTCTAAAGCTACAAATTAGAAACAATTCAACATTCCTCCAGGAACCCCAGGTCACACCACTGACCGCAGAAGGCCCCTGCCCAGATCTGGCTCCGTGCAACTGCATTACAGACTTATTTTCTCGAGCACATGAAATATGCCTACATTCCCTTGTTGGTGACCTCATGCTACCATCCACTTTCAATATTAATGCAGCATGCAGGGGAATAGGAGAGATGCAGCCTAGGCTGAAGCTGGGCTTCAGGCCAGGATACAGAATGCGTCTGGGCATGTCTGAAGGGCTTGCCAGAAGTCTCTCTGCAGGAGGGATTGAGGAGGCTCCTTGAAAATAACATCCTGAGGCAATGGGTGTGGGGACAGATCACAGTTTTCAGAGTCACCAGGGAAACTTTGAAAAACAATGGCCTGCACAAGTACGTCCCTCCTAATAGAAAGCCCTCACTTTCTTGTTCCCTGACTCTCTGCTCCCTTGTCTCTGTGCACCCATAGGTGCACAATAGCCAATGATACCACTTCAGCATCAGACTCAGCCCTTGGATTTGGACACATCAGGTCTCTCAGGAGTGTTAAAAGCTCCAGAGCAAGGAAGCTCCAAGGCTCCAGGATTGAGCCTGCTCGGTGGACACATTCATACTTCAGGGGCTGTGACCACTGACCTGGGCAGTTCAAGAGGAGGCCCAGGGATCTACGAACCCCCTAGAACAGCACAGGGCTTACTGAGGGTGTGTCTCCTTTTCTGTAGTCTCCTCAGGTTATAAGGAAGGCATGACGATTAACAAAGACTGCCCTAGCTGCTGCCAAAAGACATTAGTGAATAGATCATTGTAAGGTCAGGAAAACGTTTCTGTGGCAGGTATTAGCCAGATAATAATGCTGCCCTTCCCGTGAATATGGCTTGTTTTTACCTTAACCTGCCTAGACATTAGTTACATGAGAAACATGAATCCTCCCTCCCCACCACATACTTCAAGCCTGGTTCAAATGCTTCTGCCCCTCCCTAGTCAAAACCCAGCGTCTCCTCTCTGAAGTCACTGCAATCCTTGTAATACCTAACCTTTACCTAGTGCTTTAGATAGGAGTGCGAACGCCATCTCTCCTAATTGTAGCCTCTGAGGGTAGGAAGTCTGTCTCGCCCATCTCCTTTCTAATATAATACATTACTTCGTTATCAGATGAGGGAACTGATAAATCATAGATTACTTAGACTCGCTAGGCCTTTATACTCTCTCTGTGAAAACAACTAACCATATTTCCTTGCCCAAGATGCACCTAAAATGCATTCTTATAACTCATAGTGGCCTGCTCTACTAATTTACCCAATTAGTAAATGCTAGGCAAATACGATCACCCACTATTTCCCTGTCTTTTCTTTTTACTTGCTTGTGAACCCCTCATAGGTCCAAACTATATAAATGGTCATGCCTTTTGTGAGGGACACATAGAGCCAACCATATTGTGTTCTGGTGTATATGTGTCTCACAGCATGGACACACCTCAGGGAAATGTTTCATAAAGCACAGACCTAGATGGAACAGAGATTGAGAGAGACTAAAATACATTTATTAGTAAAGGAACTAAGCAAAAGAGTCAACTCATCACGTTATGGAGCTCTATTCAGAAAGGGAGAGAAGCCAGAACCTGCCTGTAGGAGAGAGCAGACAGCAAGGCCGGCCGCCCAGCCTCAAGATGGGTGTGGCTTGGCAGCAGTAGAAGACCTTTGGAATTGGCTCCATGTGGGCTAGATAAGAGGTGCCAGGTGCTGGTTATAGGGTTTTTTTGTTTGTTTTCTCTCTCTCTCTCTCTCTCTCTCTCTCTCTCTCTCTCTCTCTAAGACTATCTACCTATTTAGTCTATTCCAGATTGGTGTAGAGAATTTCTGACTCTAGTCATTATATGTAAAAACCTCACATTAGTGAGATTGATTTAGATAATGCTTTCCTGGTTTCCAGAGGCTCCCAGAGAGACCTGGCGCCTTTCTCCTCTTTTTCTCTAGGTTTGTTTGGTTTTGGTTTTTTGTTTTTTTGTTTTGTTTTTTCCAGTTTAAGTTTAATTCTGAGCTCTGGAACTCATTCTGTAGAGCGTGCTGGCCTTGAGCTCAGAGATCTGCCTGCCTCGGCCTCGGCCTCCCGAGTGCTGGGATTAAAGGCGTGCGCCACCACTGCTTGATGCCCTTCGGGAAGTCTTTAAAACAAGAGACCAGGAAAGTTTGTGCAGATCTAGTTTAAAGCCACTTAAGTCTCAGTTGAGGAAACAGCCAAGCAATGCCAAGGGGCTTGCCAGTGCCACACAAGATGCCTAGAAGTGTCCTTCGATCCCTTCTTCTCAGGCCTCTGTGTTTCTATCCTACTAAACCCCCAAACAGACACGTGGTACACTGTGTGGGATGTAACTGGCAGAACGGGACAAAGGTGCGGCAGGGCAGAGGCAGTTCCTGCTTGAAAACAACAGAAGAACCAAATGTCTAGTTCTAGGGGCTGGAGAGATGGCTCAGCAGTTAAGAGCAGTGACTGTTCTTCCGAAGGTCCTGAGTTCAAATCCCAGCAACCACATGGGTCCTGAGTTCAAATCCCAGCAACCACAGGGCTGGAGCAAGAAGAAAAAGTGTCTGAAGATATAATAAATAAATAAATAAATAAATCTTTCTAAAAAAAAATCTAGTTCTAGTGTAATCTACTGAATTTGAGCTCATTTTCTGTATCACCTCAAATGAGACTAAAGCAAAGTGTGTACTGGTGTGGGATGCTATGAAACCTTTAGTAGTTACAGGCCAAACCTGTACACTAGAATTAAAAAGAGTACTCCACAAAATGAATCCACCTTTATGTTTTTAATTCGCTGTCTCTGTTTACTAGGATGAACCACCCTTGAAAGTGATGTAGTCACAGTGATTTTTTGTTTGTTTGTTTGTTTGATTTTTTCTTTTTTCTTTTTTTCCGAGACAGGGTTTCTCTGTGTAGCCCTGGCTGTCCTGGAACTCACTCTGTAGACCAGGCTGGCCTCGAACTCAGAAATCCGCCTGCCTCTGCCTCCCAAGTGCTGGGATTAAAGGCGTGCACCACCACTGCTCGGCTAGATTTTTTTTTTAATTTATTTTTTATAAGGGTTCTTAAACGCTTTAACCCCCCTTCCAGCCCATCATCCATCAGAGGCAGTAGAAAGGTTAACAGAGCAAAGGAGGATGTAGGCCTGTTTACAAATAGTTCTTCGAAACAATTCCAATCTTCGGTGTCAGGATATCAGTAGTTTGGGTCCCATGAATCAGTATTGGTAGCTCCATCCACTCAAAAACACCATTCACAAATCAGCAATGGCAGGACTCTCAAAGGACTCATAAACACCATTTAAAAATCAGCAATGGCAGGTCAATCCAAAAGAAACCAAAACGGCACAAGTCTGTGGAAGTGGAAAGAAACAGCCGGAATACCATGAGAAGGTTTTTGGGTATTTTTTCTCTATCTGTGAAGTCACAACAAGGGAAGATCAGCAAAGACCAACAAAGCATTGCAAGGTGAAACAATGCAAGAACATCTCCATTTCTTCCACTGCTGCTAATTTGGTTTTGGTGTTTGCCAATTGGACTTGATTGCCACTCCTGATCTGTGTTTGGAGTTGCTCCAAAGAACTACTTCTAAGCAGGTCCACATCCCCCATGTTCTATTAACCTTTCTTCTCCCCTACCTTTGGTACATGAGCTTGAAGGGAGGTTGAAGCATTTAAGAACCCTTATTAAAGTAAAGTTTGAAAAATCTAACCCTATAGACAGTGCCCCACATTGGGTGACATCTGTTAAAAAGTATTAAATTTCATTTTTCCCCTTCCCTATCCTAATCCTAGAATGACCACTCTGAGACTATTTATTGCTAAATGCCTACGCCATAAGCTTTGGCCCATTCCCTGACTAACTCATAACTTATTTAACCCATTCAAACTTTTTTATCTCTACCATGTGGTTAGTTACCTCTCTTTAGTCCTTTCCTGCTTCTCTCAGTGTCTCCCTGAGTTCATCTACCTGCTGGTTTATGCTCATCTCCTTGGGACCATCTCTCTTTTCTCTCCGCATCTCTTTATTCTTGAGCTATTTCCCAGAATCCTCTCTCTTTCTACCAGTGTTCCACCTCCTCAGCTCATTGGCCATCAGCTTTTTTGACAGGTGGTGCACACAGGTCCTCCACAAAGTAGCAAGTGCTCTTAACCGCTAAGGCTTCTATCTTTGTAGCTCCACTATCTCTGCAGCCCCACTAGCATCAATATTTTAAAGTTCCAGGAAACAAAACAAATTCCCATAGTTATAATCATGTGAATAAAACTATTTGTTTTGGGGGAGTGGGTTTTTTGTTTGCTTGGTTGGTTTGGGGTTTTTTTTTTTTTTCTCAAGACAGGGTTTTTTGGTGTAGCCCTGGCTATCCTGGAACTCACTCTGCCCAACTGAAATTATTATTTTTAAATTTTTATTTTTCTTATTACTGCTAAAGGTTGTAAAGAGCCAGCCTGGAGTCGGGCAGTGGTGGCAGACACCTTTAATCCCAGCACTCCGGAGGCAGAGGCAGGCAGATTTCTGAGTTCAAGGCCAGCCTGGTCTACAGAGTGAGTTCCAGGACAGCCAGGGCTGCACAGAGAAACCCTGTCTCGAAAAACTAAAAAAAAAAAGGTTGTAAAGAAAAAAAAAGTATGACCCCATGGGCTGAGTCTTTTTACATACTTTATGGAAGAGATACAATGTTATCACTCTGACGGGTGGTGGTGGTGGTGGTGGTGGTGGTGATACACGCCTTTAATCCCAGCACTTGGGAGTCAGAGACAGACGGATATCTGAGTTTGAGGCCAGCCTAGTCTACAGTGTGAGTTTCAGGACAGCCAGGGATATACAGAGAAACCCTGTCTCGAAAAACTAAAAAAAAAACAAAAACAAAAACAAAAAAACCACAAAAACCCAACCAAAAAAACAAAACAAACAAACAAACAAACAAAAACAAGAGAAAGAGAGAGAGAAGAGAGAGATGTTATCACTCAACTACTCAGTTCTGGACCAGAACTCCAATCAAATTCCTCAGATCCTCTACTTTTATGTCACTCTGTGGAAATTTTTATCACCTATATGAAAACCTCTGCTGAGATGAGCAAAGCCTGGCTTCCAGTCACTTTGATCCACAATCAGTTCAACAGATGTGGCTGTCGGGACCAGTGGACTAAGGAGCAGGTATTTATTAACATGCACAGGACCTGATAAGTATCCTGACAGTACACTAATTCTTAATCCACATCTGCGAAATCCCAGAGTGTAATAAACATTATTTTGCTTTATTTACAAAACTGTACCCTGTGCTCTTCTGCCCTTAGATGTTAGTAAGAAACAATGAGTATATTGTAACAAATATTAAGCAACAAACAACGAACAGCTTATACTGATTAAGATGAGAACTCATAAAATAGCCTGATTTGGAGAGCACAGTGAAGAGGCAAAGTTCTCTGACCACTGAGATTAGGATATTGTAGTTGGTCGTTGCTACTTTGCGGGTTCTTCTTTTCCCACCCTTTAGCCCCCCTGGTTTCACTCCCTATCACTAGATAGAAGAGAAAGAAGGAAATGGGGGTGGGGGGATAGAGATCTCTGAATCAAATTTCTTTCTCCTTGTTTCCTCTTTGAACATGCCTACTAACAAATCGAAACCACCCCTTCCTCCTGAACAACCAGCAACCACCCATCCCACGCAGTGGGGCTCTAGCATTTATTTACCTTCTGAAAGTTCCCACAATCTCAGAAACTATCTGCAGCTGTAAAAGCCACGCCTCTGCTAGGTCAACGGGCAAATCATAGTCAGCTGCTTCGGACAGTCTGAAGCAGCCCCATAGCCCCATAGCACATTCTTATAACATTTCTGTCAGTTTTTTTCTTCTTGGTTTTTCAAGACAGGGTTTCTCTGTGCAGCTCTGACTGTCCCGGAACTCACTCTGTAGACCAGACTGGCCTCGAACTCAGAAAGAACTCCTTGCCTCTGCCTTCTGAATGCTGGGACTAAAGGCGTGCGCCACCACACCTGGCTCTTGTACATTTTTCTAAGTAGTTCAAGAGTTATTGGAGGGAGGAGAGAGTGGAGAACAGAGGCTGTGGGAGGAGCAAATGACTCCCTCAGGCCCAGGAAAGAACTCTGAATGAAGGAGCAAGCTAGTACTCCTGGATGGCCTCAATTGGGCAGGGTCATATTTGGTTCTTGAGATGTAGAACCTAACCTTTATAGTAAATAGCTCTAACTAGAGCTGTCTCTGGGGCTGGAAAAACATCCCAGTGCTTAAGAGTACATGCTGCTTTTTCAGAGGACCCACCTTCAGTTCCTAGCAGCCATGTTGGGTGGTTCACAACCATCTGTAAGTCTAGCTCCATGGGATCCAACAGCACTGACCTCTTCAGGCACCCACATCCACGTGCACATATCCATGCACAGAAACACACATACGTACACATACATTAAAAAAAAGAATTTTTTTTTGTAAATTCTTCTCCGTTTAACTGTCTGGTGTGGTGTGGTGTGTGTGTGTGTGTGTGTGTGTGTGTGTGTTTAGATTTATGGGTGGATAGACAGATAAATGTTTCTCCAGTCCTAGAAATCAAACTTAAGGCCTTTGATGCTACTCGGGCATCCCCCACGAACCCCAGCCATAATTCAAGCAGCTTCCCAATGGGTTTTCCTTTGTCCTCTATTATTATAAATGACACTAAGATTACAAGTCACACCTAGCAGTGGTGGCACACACCTTTAATCCCAGCACTCGGGAGGCAGAGACAGGCCAGCCTGGCCTACAGAGTGAGTTCCAGGACAGCCTGGGCTACACAGAGAAAGCATGTCTCGAAAAACCAAAAAAAAAAAAAAGATTACAGGTCACAAATGCACACATTCATAGGAAATGCACACATGCAAGTGCAGTACATTCGTACAGTCGGTCACATGTGTATCAGCTCTGTACATCTCACAACACAGGAAACCTAACTCATCTATAATTCAAAATACAGAGTCAGTCCACTTGACATCCATAAACTGAGGATACTCGGATTTTTCTTCAAGCCTCTACAAAGTTTTGCATGGCTATCAAAATGTTTTTGGAAATTCTGTAACATTTCCTCTTTTCCCCTGGCTTCATATTTCTGGTAAGGCCTCATCCCTAAAATACCCTTCTTCTGGGACACTGAAATAACGGTCCCAAAGCAGCTGCCAGAGTTAGAGCCACTCTGAGATTTTGGATACATTTCCAGGGAGGGCTACTTGGAATTGATTCAGTCAAAAGCCCAACTCACTAAAACGTTCAAAGAAACAGGTGTGTGGGGAGGGGGGAGAAGAGGGGGTCTGTGCACCTTTCTGGATCCTCTCGTTTTCGTTCACAATTCTATCTGCAGTTTTACTTCCCGTTTCTTCCCTTCTTCGGTCTCAGCGCTCCCCCTCCTCTGGCGTTTTATTTTAGAGGTACAGAAAAACGTCCAATCACCCCCCTTCTCCCACCCCGCCCCACGCCACCAGGGAGCTGAAGTCATATTTCTCTGCGGCTAACTTCCTCTACTGGTGCATCACAACTGGATTCTTGTCACCCAGAACCACCTCCCCTAAGTTCAAAGCCAGTTAGAGGGCACATCTGGTACACAAGAAAGTGAGCGGGCTCCACCGACTAGCCTGGCCCTAACTGAGAGGCTTCCTGCAGATAAACCACACTCAGGCTGTCTGTGTGGCGCACAGGAGGGACTTTGCCATGCTTCTATCCACCTTGAAATCAGTGGTTGGCATCTTAGAGACACCAGGGAATTGTTTTTTTTTTTTGAAAATATCTTTGAGGGAGCAAAAACTGCTTTCAAACAAAAACAAACAAACCTTTGTTAGGGCCTGTTGAACAAGAAATCCCTGAGCCTGGGCCGAGCGGTGCAATTTTTTATTTTTTAATTTTTTATTTTTTGACCAGCTCCCAGATGATTCTATTGTGCGGCAGGGTTAAGAACCACCGCTGTAGATCCTGCTAGTGGAAGCTATCCAAACCTGAGCTTACTCCCTTCCTTCCAAATGCACCCCAGGAGATTCCTCTGCCTGTTCTCACACCATAGATATCTGGGAGCCAGGAAATAAAGTCAGGCGCCTGGGAACGCAGTTAGGTGGGGGAAGGAAAACGGTTGAAAACAGAGGAGGTGCCAAGTGTTGAAGCCTGCATTAAGCCCCCCTCTCCTTGCCAGGGCTGCACACAGCTGGTAGGCATAAAGCCACCTTCTCGCCTAGGACCTGGCCTCCCAGGCTCTGAGGGTTGACATACTATAGTGCCATGAAGCTTCGGTGCTGGAGTGGGGGTTGGGGGTGGGGAGAAGTATTGCAGGACCCTGAAGCCCCAGGAACTGCCTTGCAGAGACTTTGGGAAGAGAACACGCTCTAAAAACAGCAGAGGACAATTTAAAAATTTAAGTCACATCTATGCTGAAAAGGGACAAAAACAAATATGGTGTGTGTGTGTGTGTGTGTGTGTGTGTGTGTGTGTGTTCGCGCGCGCTAAGGCGCTTGAGAGGCACACAGCTGCTGGTGTGTGATGTAATCTATTCCTGGTCACAGAGAGGCCAAGACTCCGCTGGGGTGGGGTAGTGTGGGAGGGGGAACTCCTAAGAGTCTCACACACACACACACACACCCCACGATCCCTTCTGACCCTCCAACTGCTCACGGTGCAGTTGAGAAATAATAAGCAAACACAGAGCTCAAAGGTACTTTGCTCCCCTACCAGACACCCCTGGTTACTTAGGCAACTGGTGGACTCCCCCTCCCACACTCCTAGGCCTGTGGCTGTGCAGGGGGAGGGGCCTGCCCCCACTGCCTAGTTCTTACTCAGTGCTTCTTGGCCATCTGCCTGCCTTCCTCTGGCACGGTTATGCGGCTGGCTCTTGCACCCTTGGCTTATTCCATAAGAGAAGGGTCTCCCTGCCTCCACCCTTCTTTCTGTTTGCCTCTCTCCCCAGATGTCTCAAAGTTTCTGTGGGAAAGAATGTTCTTACTGCTGATGTGAAACTTTCAAAGTCCGGCCTTCCCTTCATGGGAGTCTGCCTGGTCTAGGTGTCTTGTGAGGGGGTACCCAACAGGAAGGTACCATTGGCCTGCATTCTCCGGGTAGAGTGGCCGAGTGCCTCTGGGTTTCCCTAGCGCTCTTCTCTGATTCCTGAGCATCCAAATATCAGGTCTTTGTCAGTCGCAAGACTGATGCAGATGTGCAACATGGATGTCGTCCAGCCCGAGATGAGTGAGCGGTTTTATTTGGGGGTTGGTTTTGTTTTCCTTTAAGCGTGTGTGTGTGTGTGTGTGTGTGTGTGTGTCCAATTTAGTGAACTTTTATTACTTTGACCTTTTTTGGAGGAGGGGGTAGGATTTGGAAACAAGGTCTTTCTATGTAGCCCTGGCTGTCCTGGGACTCACCCACAATGTAGACCAGGCTGTCCTAGAACTCAGAAATCTGTCTGCCTCGGCCTCCCAAATGCTGGGATTAAAGGCATAGACCACAGCACCCGGTTTTGATATCTAGACTTTTGAATGTGTTTCTTTTTTGCTTTTTCCAAAAGAAATCCTGTCAAAGACCCAATATGAGAGAGGATGGCAAATAATAAGCAGAGATTCAACCTGTGGAGCCCCAACACCAAGCACAAGTCAGGCAGGGTCTGTGCTGGTCACCACCTCTCTCAGCAGCCAAACAAACAGCACAACTTCCCAGGAGCAGATGTCGGTCCCTCCAACCATTAAGAATAAAGTCTGTGCAGCTGACTGTATTTGCAGCCTTATCTAAGGGGAGCCAGACGCTCCCCCTGAAATTCTGCTGTGTTAAGACTTTAAAACCTGTCAGAATGATCACAGATTGTGGTTAGCAGCAGAAATGCCCTAAAGGCAGATCCTCCCACTGAAGCAACTGACAGGAAACACCCTGCCTGGAACAAATATTCCTGCTGCAGGGGGTTTCTCTCTCTCTCTCTCTCTCTCTCTCTCTCTCTCTCTCTCTCTCTCT
>JADRCH010000029.1:4018834-4033669 GCA_019843965.1 Rhynchomys soricoides | reverse complement strand
CTCTCTCTCTCTCTCTCTCTCTCTCTCTCTCTCTCTCTCTCTCTCTCCCTCCCTCCCTCCCTCTCCCTCTCTCCTTTAAGAAACCAGAAAAACATGAAATATAAAAAGGGCTCTAGTTGTACCTAGGCCTGGCCCCATGAAAACCAGAAAATTCGCCAGATCAAAAAGTCAAGCCCCCAACCCTCATCCACACTAGTGAAAGACAGACAATGAGTCCTCTCCATAGGTCAGGGTAGACAGGAGCTGCTGGGGGGAGGGGGGGGAGGGGGAGGTTGTACAGCATGTGAGTCACAGCATGGCAGAGCAGAGAGTCACGTGTCAAGAAATCAATAAGATAATCATCATGACAACAATAATGGCCACTGGAATTCTGATCCCACCTTGGCTTTTGGATTTTATGAATCTTTTTCTTCAAAATGAAAGAATCAATGTACTTTGCCATGGCTTGCCTACAAACCATGTGAGAGCATATGAATATAAAGTTGATTTATAAATTGTCTCAAATATTCATCATTAATACTACTTAAAATAAAATAGATCTTCCAAGACAGACGCCAGGCTGAAATATCATACCACACTGGAAGTCCGGTAATTACCTTTTGATAACTGACTATACAGGATTTGGTGACTGCACCTGCCATATCATATTTTTTTCTTGTAATAGTCCAAAGTGTTCTTGGAGATATGTAAACAGTCTCGTTGTATAAAAGCAGTTATTGGAGCATGTGCTAAAGTGGGCTCCTACCTGGTAATATGGTGGCGTTTCAAGGGTCCCCCCGGGGATTCTCTGCACAACTCTGAGCGAGTGGTGCAAGTCTTTAACAAGATAAACGTAAGTGTGTCTATTCTCATTGAATGTAGTTATGTCTATGATTTGTGAGTGGGCTGCTCAGTGAGTTCAGAAAAACATTTCCCTCCAGCTCCAGCTGGCAAGATGTCAAGACTGAAAAGCACATCTCCTGATTCTTCTTCTTGCCCCGATTGGGATAGATGAACCTAATTCTCATCACCCCATTTCCTTAAGCCATTAGCAATGATTGAATCTCTGTGCATCCCAATGAGCTTCGCTCGGACAGTTTCAATGCACAGTAGCACCCGTAATATGGAAAACTATGTTGTGAAACTTCAAATCTACTTTTAATTCCATCTTTGACAGACCAAATTGAAGCCATGGGTTCTGCTTTGCTAGGGCCACTTAACATGAGCTGGAAACCCCAGCTTCCTTCAGTGTGAAAGCTTCCCTCTTCTTCCCTTGCTATAGTGATGGTTTCGGTCCACAGAAAGGGTTTGTATGGACTAGAGAGGGGGCAGATAGGACAATCAGACACCAGTGTTCCTTGGGAATTGGGGATCAAAAAAGAAAGAGACAATGAGGCAGCCTGGAGTCCACTTACCTTGCATTTACTGGATACGCATCACCTAAGTGTTCCTGAGTAAAGACGGAGTTTAAGAAGACACAAAACTGCAAGCAGCAGCACTTCTTGTCTATGTTTTTTATTGTGTTTTTGAGACAAAAGTTTCCTTGTGTATCTGACTGTCCTGAAATTCGCTCTGTAGACCAGGCTGGCCTTGAACTCAGAAATCCAACTGCCTCTGTCTCCCAAGTGCTGGTATTAAAGGCCACCACGCCCAGTTTAGTCATTCATTATTAAGTGACCACAGATCATTGAATTTATTCATTTCAAAAGTATTGGCTCATGTTTTTTATCTGCTCTGCTGCACCTTGTAAGAGGGAAGAGAAAAGATAAAGTAATGTCACAACTAGTTATTTTTTCTTTATCTTCCAACAAAGACAGAAGGCACTTAGGATCCTTTTCCATAGATGAGAGGCTCTGCAAGATTGGGTAACTTCCTCCACATTTCCTAAGTACTTGGTGGCAGAAAACAATTTGAGCCTAGATTTATCTGATTCTTAAATCTTCGCACTTAACTGATACTGCCTCCCAGAGTTGGGAATGGTTTTAAAAATGCATTTGAAGGTAACGTATGATTTGGATTGCCGTGGGTTGCAGAAGAAGGGGAAAGAATGTGCTCCACATTTGAGTTCATTTCCTTAGGGCCCCAAACAGTGCCTAAGCCCAATATCTATTTAATGGATGGATGATGGATGGGTGGATGATGGAGGGAGAACAGCTGAAACAAAATTGTGGAGAGGAGTATCAGGCTGCGAACCAGGGCTGGGAAACATGCAGGAGCACGGGAAAGATGATGGAATAGAAGGGTGTTCGTTCTAATCAGGTAGGAGCCACGGTCCTCTACACCAGGGAAAACCATTTGGGGGGGGCTTAGAACGCCAGCGTGTGGAGTTTTGTTCCATGAACCACTGGGAGGCAACCTCTTAGAGATGGGCCTGATAAGGCAGTCTGTGCTTGAGGATTCATCTGGCTCTGCAGCGCAAAGGGGACTAGACATGAAGAAAATCAGAGACAGAGGGTAACTCGCAGGAACACACTTGGATGGCTCTGACTTGGATGGGTACAGGTTTTAGTTAAAAGGCAAGGTTGCTAGGCATCCTGCCATGACTGGATCATTGACAACAAGCAGAGGACTACAGGTTCCTCTGCCACATCAAAAAGATTCTGATACAAATAGTTTGCAAGCATTCACCTTGGGTTTGCTGCACAAATAAGCTCAGTCTAAGAATCTTTGGTCGGGATAGCAAGATGGCTAAGTAGGTAAATGCACTTGCTATCAAGCCTGCACACCTGAGTTCAATCCCTGGAACCTCTATGGTAGAAAGAGAGACACAACTCCTGCAAGTTGTTCTCTGACCTTTACATGTACTCCCTACACACCAACACACACAATAGTAAATGTAGTTTAGCCAGGGAGTGGTGGTGGTGGTGGTGGTGGTGGCGGCGGCAATGAGGACAGTGCATGCCTTGAATTCCAGCACTCGGGAGGCAAAGGCAGAGGGAACTTTCAGTTTGAGGCTAGCCTGGTCTACACAGTGAGTACGTACAATTGCTTGTTAAGTAATCTTAACTGGCCTGAGAAGGAAAGGGACCTCCCTAAGTTAGAGCAGTCCCTTTGTCAAGGTTGCTGATAAAAAAGAACCATGAGGCAGCCAAGACGATGAAAAGTCTCCTGGTGACGTGGCAAATCTATTGAAAACAGAAGCAGGATCTTCTCCATATTTGGAGCCCCACAGAAGGATCAGCACCAGACATGCAGAAAGGAATGTCTCACAGGTCAAACTGACTCTCTGAAAAGACTGAGACTACTTCTGCTACTGTCCTGTGCGAAGATGCCCTCAAGGGACTTTTAAAGACTGCTCCAGGGGCAGGGTGTGGTGATATGCACTGCACTCATTCTCCGCTGCTGGAGACCGAGTGAGGAGGGTGGAGAGCTCAAGGGTAGTTGAGGCTTCAGCGTGAGCAACTGTGTGGAAAACAAACTCAAAAGTAATCGGAACTCCAAACACCTTCATTCCAGAGAGAGCCCGTGGCCCCAGGCGCGACAGCAGGGGAATCTCAAACATGAGGTCTGTGGGGAGAGACCAAGACCTTAGGATTCTTTGGGTTAGGAGTAGCCTATGATCAGAAGAGGATTGGGAGGTACAGCCACGTGGATATTTAGTCATTCAGCAAATGTTTCCTATCAACTACAAGCCAGACACAGTTTGGAGCATTAAAAATATATCAGAAGCAACACAAATAATTAAAGGGAGGTGGATAAACGTAATAAGCAAGTACACATACTAAATAAGTTAATTACTAGATCAGAAAGTGGCGGGTGATATGGACAAACAATGGAGTGTTTGGATAGGGCAGTATCTTAACTATAAACAAAGCAGTAAGGTGACATCACTGAGATGGTGACATTGATCAGAGACACAAGGAGAGAACTGTCTTTTCTTTCCCTGTTATAATTTATATCTATGTTCTATGTAGAGTTTTTGCCTGCATGTAAGTATGTGCATCATGTGCAGGTCTGGTACCTGCCGAGGCTGGAAGAGGGAATCAGATTCCCTTGAACTGGAAGTACAGAAAACTGTGATCTGTCACATGGGTGCTCAAAAGCAATCCCAGGTCGAAAGAGTAAGTGATCTTAACCACTGAACCATCTCTCCAGCCCCTTGACTTTTGAATCTGAAAATACGAAGCTGTAGGTAAAAATAAGATATTTGCTTATATCAGATGTAAGAAAAACTGGAGACTTGTTTCCCTGGGATAAAACTGATTAGATACACATTTTATACTTGCATTTCAGCAATAGAAGCAATTAGGAAACTTTTTCCCCTGGGGCAGAGTGTGTTCCTCCGAGTTGGTTTTTGGTAAACAAAAGGTTCTCTGTTAAACCCTGGGTCCAGTTGTTGGTTCCATCTTAACCCAAACCAGTCTTTTTCAGAGGACTTCAGGAACCAATATGGGTCTTACAAAGAGGACAGGTGGTGCACACCCTGATTTCCTTCTTGGTATTATATTTACGGATTTTAGTTGAAAATTAGGAGCTGGAAATATTTGATAACTTTTTGCCAGTGATAATAATTCAAATTTTAGTGCATATTGTGAAAATTGTAAATCTCTGTTCTATATTCCAAGATTTCTAGACTTTCAAATTTCAGTATCTCTCAACTGTAGAAAATTATCTTATTTGTCAGCAGTTCAGGGATCTGATCTCAAACAGAACCAGTTTATAGAATATTTCAAGGGTTCTGAACTGCTCCATGTCTGAAGACTGAGACCTCTCACAGCACACTTCTCCTCCACAGACTATGACTGGGTCTATGAGTGGTGTTTATTGTTTTTTAACCTTGCTCAGAGAGTCTTCCTAGACAACCCAGTTCACCTCCTCCCCATTTTCCCTGGCTTCTCTTGTATCTTCATTTCTCACTTCACTCAGCACATCTCCTGACTTCCCCAGCTTTGACCTCCTTTCTTTGGTTGCTCTCTATTGTAATGTCCCCCCCCCCATTGTATTGTAATGTTAAATTCTGTACCTTAAGGTCTCTTTTCCAACTGTTTGAATTCTTGTGGTTACTAGGTTTTGTTGTGCAAACCTCGTTCCTTAATTTAAAACTACTGGTTAGGGCTGGAGAGATGGCTTAGCAGTTAAGAGCACTGACTACACTTCCAGAGGTCCTGAGTTCAAACCCCAGCAACCACATGAGGGCTCACAACCATCTGTAATGAGATCTGATGCCCTCTTCTGGTGCTGTCTGAAGACAGCTACAGTGTACTTACATGGAAAATAAATAAGTAATCTTTTGGGCCGGGTTGGAGTGAGGGAAAACAAAAAACAAAAAAAAACCCTCCTTTAATCCCAGCACTTGGGAGGCAGAGGCAGGCAGATTTCTGAGTTCGAGGCCAGCTTGGTCTATAGAGTGAGTTCTAGGACAGCCAGGGCTACACAGAGAAACCCTGTCTCGAAAAACCAAAAAAAAAAAAAGAAAAGAAAAACAAAAACAAAAAAACTACTGGTTAAATAAAAATGGTACAGCCATTTACTGGAGGGATTAGAGGTGGATTTTGAGTTACCTGGTTGAAGCTTGCAGAGGGAGGCAGAGAAGAAAGGACTAGGAGAGAGGGGGAAGTTGCAACAAGGGAAGATGAACCATGAACACATGGCCAGGAGAAACAGCAAGTATTTGGGCACACCACTGGGGAAGTAGCCAGGCCAACAGTTAGAAAAGTAGATCGGAGGTTAACCCCTAGTAACTGTCAAAGCCAAATCAAATAACCGTAGTCTGAGGATAAGGGTTAGGTTTGGTTTTTTTTTTGGTTTGGGTTTTTTTTTTTGGGGGGGGGGGGGGACAGGGTTTCTCTGTGAAGGGAATAAGTTTTAATTGGTCCAACTACAGGAATGAATGGCTCAACACTCATGAAAACAGCCCACCTCCTCCCTTTGACGGTCAGTGGCTTTATTCCCATTTTCCTGTTAAGCAATTCTACCTTCACAGGAAAAACTTTAGCACCTGATGCTTTAAAATCCAGATCATGAAAACAGTGATAATAAATGAAACTGCTAAACCTGGGTGTAACTACCCCAGCTCACCGGACACACCAGTCAACGACCTGTAAGCCCTTTCATAGGAGAAAAAAAAAAGTTTAAAAAATAATGTCTTCACAAAGGAAAAAAATCACAGCTTGAGATGTGAAGCAGCAAGAAACACTTACCATTTTAAGCAAAAATATCTCAGCCCACTGAGCACTTTGGTGTTGCAACCACAGCTTCCTGTTAGGGATACCAGTTTATTGCCCCATCTTTGCTCAAATGCTCAGGTCCAAGGCTTGGTCCAGAAACAACATATTCTGCTAAATGGCAGCAAGAAATGGGAGCCCGTGTTTGCAGGAAGCCTCGGCATGCCAACATACTTGTCCATGTGTTCATTTCTACCTGCTTCCTCTGGGCATCCCAGTACCTCACCATCACCTGAGCCACAGCCTTCAATAGTGAAGATGAAGTGATGAAGTCATTTGCCCACAATTTGTGTACAGGGACTGGAATGGGGACACAGCCCCTGACTTCAGCCTGGCTTTTGTTTGTTTGTTTGTTTGTTTGTAAACAGTTTCTCTATGTAGCCCTGGCTGTCCTGGAACTTGCTCTGTAGACCAGGCTGGCCTCAACTCAGCTGCCTGCCTCTGCCTCCTGAGTGCTAGGCTTTAATGGCGTGCACCACCACGCCCAGCTCAGCCTGGCACTCCGGCAGTTCTCTTTTGCCCAAAGTTTACTAGAATAACTATCAAAAGTTCATCAATTCGCTGATGTCTCTCTCAGCAATACCCAGCCTCTCCCAATGTCTCTTTCCACTCCACACACACCGGGGATAGCTTTCGCTGTAGCCTCTATGTTTGTCCAATGTCTCTTCCATCATTTGCGTGAGAGCTGCCTGCCCTTCATAGAGGGCTGATATTCAAGTTACAGGTAAGGCCACTGCTGAAGAAAAGAGACACCGACTTATTGCTGGATAAAGTACAAAAACTCGTTCTCCCTGAAATAGGTCCCATTAGCTGCAGGAGATGGCAGGAGAATCTCAGAGAGCCCCTGTAAAGAGGCAGCTTGTGGGGGCTGGGAGAGAGGGTGGATGCATGAAGGTAGGCACACTGGAGAGGGAACCAGAGACGCTCAGACAGCTGTAGACAGGAGTGTTTGAAAACCAGGTTTGCCATCCCCTTCACACGTCCAGTCTTCTGTAATTTGTACATACAATGTGAAGAACATTATGGGAAAAACAAAGTCGGTCAGACATGGCCTTATTACCCATCTGTTCCTGGTAGAACATATAAGAAGTTTGCACTGCACAGTTGTTTCCCTTTGAAGATGTGTCTGGAAAAACAGGTGTAGCAATTGGAAAGGGGGAGCAGTGGTTTTCTCAGACTATAAATCATAGGTTCCTCGGAGCACTCACTTCAGCTGGTGTGTGTGGGGTGTTCGTGGGGGAGTTGGATCTAACAGACTTAAGCAGTGGGGGAGGGGTGTGGGTAAGGAGTCCTGCAGCAGTGGAGAACAGCAGCCAACAGTTCTGGCTGGTCTGAAGGACACCTAAGGTCACCTGTAGCTCAAATGCTGACATTAGCATCCAGTAGGTGTGGCTCTTGGATAAGAGGGAGGTGGGCCACCACTGCTCCTAGCCCTGCTCTGTGAGTTCAGGATTTCTTCCTAGAGTCCTCCTATATCTAAAGTCTGGCCAGGGACCTTCTTACCCACATGTGTGATTCCAGTCATCCTAAGGAAGACTCAGGCATTTACCATGAAGTGGGGTTACATGTTCTTTCTGGGCTGGGAGGGACCCTCGAAGAAGAATTGGCAATTGAATGCTACCCAATGGGAACAGCAGGCATTCTCGAAGGCTGCTTAGAGGCAGACCAGCACTTGTCTGGCCCTAGTCCAGTCTGGCAACCAAGACTGGAGGGAGTACATGACTGTGGGCCCTGGGTGCTCACTGGTTCCTAGCACCAACTCAGCAAGAGCCTGGGTGTGGGCACATAGGAGAGGAAGGAGTGACACTTGAGCTGCTGATGACACAAATGAGGAAGTGTTCAAAAGTTGGTTTTGTCATTACCTGGAGTATATAATGGGCCCCTCATAATTTTATTTCAAAGACAAAGAAGCCCAGTGCTGATTGGAAAGGCAAGGCCTGTGGCATTTCATTGGTCGGGTCCAAGTCTCCCTGTAAAGGGAAAGTGCAATTCTAGTTATCTAGAAATGATGCTGGCAAGAAGGATCTGTGAATTCAAAATGGAGTCTAGGAAAAGCAAGAGAAAGAATCAGTCCCTGGTTCTCTACTGCAGTGAAAGAAGAGGGTGCCTCGTCTCTTTCTCTGACTGGTAGGGCTCACACGGCAATCTCTGTGCAGTGATGTGCACAGGATAACTAGTTCCCTTTGCCTCCCACCTGTTGCCTGAACACAGCTGACTCTTCTCTCTGTCTGCCAACCTGCCTCCTGAACGCCAGCCTCCTCCTGAATGGCCCTGCTTAGGAGCATCCTGCATGTATAAAAACTGTCTAGCTTTCAAACAAAGCCTTTCTCCTAAAGTATTATTTTCCAGATTGGAATCTAAACTATGTACTGGGAGGCACGAGAGTCACTACAGAATCCTTCAGGAAGGAGGCCCGGAAGTTACTGGATCTGTGAAGCTGAGGACCACAGCATTTTTTTTTCTTTTATTATTCTTTAATCTTTTTTTTCTTTTTTTTTTAACAGTTCAGTCATTATGCCCCTCCCAGTCCTCCCTCCGACTGTTCCTCATCCCATTCCATCCTCACCCCCTGCCCCCACTTCACCTGACCTCCCAACTCCTTGGAGCCTCAAGTCTCTAGAGGGTTAGGTGCATCTTCTCTCACTGAGTCCAGACCCCGCAGTCCTCTGCTGTGTACGTGTTGGGGGCCTCGTATCAGCTGGTGTATGCTGCCTGGTTGGTGGCCCAGTGTCTGAGAGACTTCAGGGGTTCAGGTTAGTTGAGACTGCTGGTCTTCCTATGGGGTCGCCCTCCTCCTCAGCTTCTGCCAGCTTTTCCCTAATTCAACCACAGGGGTCCCCAGCTTCTGTCCATTGATTAGATAGAAGTATTTACACCTGACTCTTTCAGCTGTTGTTGGACCTTTTGTAGGGCAGCCATGCTAGGCTCCTATCTGTAAGCACACCATAGCATCTGTAACAGTGGAACCATGACTTTTTTGTTGCTACCAATCTGTTGCCAATCGATGAGGCAGCCATCCACTCGTTCCCCTCCTGAAAAGCTCCGGCTTCTATGTGACCCATGTGCTGACATTAGGTAATCACACAGAATGACCTTAGATTTAAAATAGATTTCTCTGGTCCTGGCCAAGTCCAGAAATGACTGCTTTTGACTAGGTAGAATACAAACAGCAAACAGCAGCCATCACATGGGATGCTATGCTTGTTGGTTTAGGCTTTCCTCTGTGCTAGGCAGGTCTGTCTGTGCTCCTGACAGTGCTCTAAGGAGACTCCACGAGAGAACAATCAATGAAATGGAAGACACATTCAAGGGGAGGAGAAACGGGGTTGGGGAGCTGTCTGTGAGTTCTTAGATTGGCACTGGTGGGACTCTGGATAGTTTTCTCGGAAGTATCTGAGAGAGAAAAGGAAAGAGATGCACCTAAGACAACCATACACCCTTCCTCGGAAGTTCTCAATGCTGATCTGAGGCTTAATTGTAAGATGCAAGTTATACACTACTGGCGGATAAAACATAAGAGAAAACCTAGATGGCCTTAGGCAAGCTGGTCCCTTGTGTGTCACTTGTCCCCTCCACCCAATTGTCAGGGTAGCCTTCCTCTTCCCTCTCGTTGTCCTCCTCCACCCCTACCCCACCCCCATCCCCTGTCTTTCAAGATAGAGTTTCTCTTACACAGAGAACTGTCCTGGAACTCACTCTGTAAAACAAGCTGGCCTCCAACTCAGAGATCCCTCTAACTCTGCCTTCCACAGAGTACTGGAATTAAAGGCATTCACCCCCACAGCCCACCTGGTGATAGTTTTTAAGCACAATACTGTAATAGGTATTTGATTATTGTACATAGAAAACCTAATCATTAGTAAAATATGAACATTTAAATAGACACTGCGCTTGTCAGAAGCAGCCAGGTGTGTCCAGAAGACACGAAGTTTGGGCGTGCTTCTAAAAGCCTCCATAGATAAGAATGCTAAAGAATGGAAGGTTCCTGCCTAGTTTAAGGCAAGTAGCTTAGGAGAGGTCTTGTGGTCTTTGCTCTAGGACCTGAGGCAAAGTCAGTGGGGCAGCCTCGAGCGGCCTTAAATGGCCCCTACTGACTTGGAGCCCCACCCCCCATGGCTGTGACTTGGTTCAGCCTGCCAAGGGTGTAGGGGAGGAGCTAGAGACTTCTTTGTATAAGCAATTGGATCTTTGATAGAGCGCTGGGTTTGGGCTTGGAAGAGCCTTCAGGAAAGGAACTCCAGGTGAGAGACAGGGATTCTCTCCTCTGGCAGGAACAAGGGGAGCAGCTGACAGGACACAGGAGAAACAGGATTCTAAGAGAGACACGGAGCTCTCCTGGGTTTGAAGGAACTCAAGAGAAAGGTAGACTAGCTCGGTGGAATGACACAGATAGAAAGAGATATTTTACAGAGCTAGCAGCTTAGTTGTAGGATCAGGCTTGTAAATAGGCATTTTGTATACAGTTAAAAAAAATAAAATAACCTTGGTGCTGGGGAGATGGCTCAGTGGTTAAGAACACTGACTGTTCCTCCAGAGGTCCTGAGTTCAATTCCCAGCAACCATATGGTAGCTCACAACCATCTGTAATGGGATCCAATGTTCTCTTCTGGTGTGTCTGAAGATAGCTACAGTGTATTCGAATACATAAAACAGACGAACCTTTAAAAATAATTAATTAACCTCGATGAGCTAGCAGGTTTCACCTCCTATGTCATTGTGGGTATAATTTATCTATATCTATCTATCTATCTATCTAATTATATAAATAATATAAATTATAGTAGATAATTTAAATGGTTACACAATACCATAGGCATCCATAATGGCAGGTTATATAAGAAAGCAGGCTGAGCAAGCTATGAAAGCAAGCCAATAAATAGCATTCCTCTTTGGCTTCTCCATAAATTCCTGCCTTCAGGTTCCTGCTTTGGCTCTCCTTGATGATGGACTTTAGTCAGGATTGCAAGCTCAATAAATCCCTTCCTCCCACAAGTTGATATTTATCATGATGCTTATCACAGCAATAGAAACCAAACTAGAACAGCATCTTATATAAAAGAAAGAACTGCCAGGTTCATTGGCTCATGTCTTTAATCCAACCGCTCGGGAGGCACAGGCAGACAAGATTTTTGAGTTCAAGGCCAGCCTGGCCTATATAGCAAGCTCCCAGACAGGGCTACATAGGAAGTCTCTGTCTCAAAACAAAAACAAAACCCTGATAGATTGCACTTTAGTAAAATTCAAACATCTGTTCTTTCAAAGACACTGTCAAAACAAGGAGAAAACAAACCATGGTCTAGGAGAGAATATTCCCCAAAGGATATTACCTGATGAAAAACTATTATCCTCAACAACAAAAAGAAAATAAACCCAGTCTAACAATGGATCAGATATCTTAACCATCATCTACTAAAGAAAATACAAAGATAAATAAACATAAGAAAAGCTGTCACAAAAGCCATGAGCAAAACACAAAGGAAGTCAATAGACAGTAGAGTGTAGTGACTATGCCTTTAATCTCAGCACTCAGGAGGCAGAGGCAGGCAGAGCTCTGAGTTCAAGGCCAACCTGGTCTACATAGTGAGTTCTAGGACAGCCAGAACTAAATATTGTCTGTCTCAAACAAACAAAACAAAGCCAAAGAGAAGGGATGGGGGAGAAAACCATAGAGATATCTACACATTTATTCAAACAGCCCAAATCCAGAACACCAAATGGTTGCAGGGACCAACTAGAGGGCTCATTCATTGCCGGTTCGGAATGCAAAATGGCACAAACACCTTGGAAGACAAGACCAAACATGTTCCCACACAACCTAGCAGTTGTGCCTCTTTATGTATACCCAAAGGACTTGAAAATCTGGATCCATACTGAAACCTTCACACATATCTTAGTTAGAATTGTCTAAACTGGAAAGCAACTGTGATGTTCTGTCCTGTCGTAGGAGCCTTCCTCACGTGCATATTAATAAGTGAAAGAAGTGAATTTGAAAAACCTACATTGTGTACGGGTCCAATTTGATGATCTGGAAAAGGAAAAACTATGAAATAGTTATAAATAAATAGATAGATAAATGATTACCAGTGGGAGAGGAAGAGACAAATGGATGCAGAACACATTTTGGAGGCAGTGAAAATGCCCTCTACAATGTTGTAATAATGAGTTTGTATTTATTGTTCAAATCCTCAGTGCACAGTATCAAGACTGGGTCCTCACGTAAACTTAGGGTGACCATGACGCATCAATGCAGGTTCCCCATTTGTGACAAACATCACCAGAGAGGGGTTTTGACGGTGGAGGAGGCTATGCCTGGGTGGGAGAATACAGTAAAGCTGTTTCTCTGTTTACTGTGCTGGGACACTACCTCTACTCTAATAAAAGTCTTTGAGATGGAGTTTAGGGAAACAACACAACTTAGAGAGTTCTTATTTGACTCATTCACACAAGCAATAAACGTGCAGTGGATGCAAACAACAGAAAACCAGGGGGACTCACTGGTTCCTGTAATTACAAAGGCAGAGGTAGCTCAACCCTGGGGCGGAGTCTGTGACTCAGAAATCTCCTCTGGCTCAGTTTCTTTCAACCACTCCACAAAGCTCACATTGCCTTGACCCACCCTCATGCTGGCCCTCACAGGCTTTGTGTGGTTGCCAGAAACCTTGAAGCCACTGGCTTCCTCACTAGGTGCTGTGCCTGCTCTGCATTCCAAGCAAGTGTTATCAGATTTACCTGGGTTAGAGTCTATCTCAGGATCTCTTTTCCAGTATTGGACATCCAACCTGTTAAAAAAAAAAAAACAGTTCTATCCTTAAAATATACTCAGGATTGAGCCACTTCCCCACTGCTATTTGCCGTTGTCAATTATCAACATCCCTCATCTGGATGACTGGAGTCACCCCAAGGCAGTCCCTTGGCTTCAGTGTTTTGTTAGAGTGGACCCTTGGGAGAGCACATGATGTTTGGGAGGTATAAATATAACCCAACAGACAGCAGACAATGCTGTGTGCTATTGATTTGCCTTGCCACTTTTTTCTGGTTATCATTTGTCATGACTTCATAGAAACCTGCCAAAGAACTTCTGGTTGTATTCTGGTTGCTTCTTGCTGCCTCCACGGCCAATTGGCAGAGCCCTGAAGTTTCCATTGAGTTGCCATCCATAATTTGTGAATGTGAATGTTGTTTGTGAGTGGATCAAGCTACTGCTGCTAACCCTTGTGAACTGAACTGCTGATATCCTGACAACTCAGATTGGATTTACTCCAAAGAACTGAACAGGTCCACATCCCCCTTTGCCCTGTTAACCTTTCCTTTCCACTACCCCTGGTGGGTGGTGGGCTAGAAGGGAGGTTAAGGTACTTAAGTACACTTATTAAAGTGAGAAGGCTAGGCTGATTCCATGACAGGCTTCAAACTGGCAGTTCAGGAGACTAGGCCTAAATCTCTGTTTCCAGGAACTGGGCAACTCCTGACAAATCCAGGCCGCAGAAGCTACCCTGACACCTGGCCTGAGGCAAGGACAATGGGTCAGCAGCAGTTTCCAGACTTCCCCAGCAAGTTTCCAGCCCTTACACCCAGGAAATGGAATGTCTGTAGAGATGGACCCAACAGATTAACATAGATGTCACCTACCCTGGAATTCCTAATAGCTTTAAGTTAGGCCTGCAAGCTCACTTGGGTGTCTCTATCTTGGTAATGGGAAAGCCCAGCACATTGGACTTCTGCATAATAAAACACTCTTTGAGTTCACTTGCTATTCGAGTTCAGGGTGTCATTCTTTGGTAAATCATGGATCCTTACAAAAGTAAGATTTGAAAAATATAAGCCCACAAATTTTTGGATTTTGCCTAATTCCAGATGTTGTCAAGTTGACAACCAAGAATAGCCATCTCACAATCACATACTAGGGTTGGCTCCATGCTTAGGAGTAGCTGGCTAGTGCAAAACAAACTCCATGTTTTCATTAGTTTCTTGTTAGTGGAATTTGGGGTTGGGTTTTTTGGGTTTTTTTTTTTTTTGGTTTTACTGGGTTTTTTGCTTATTTTGGGAAACTGGTGGGGAGAATCTGGGAGGAGTTGAGGGAAAGGGGAAAACATAATCTAAAAATATGAAAAACATAAGAAAAAACAAGAAAATATAGTTTCTTTTTCTTTCTTTCTTTCTTTTTTTTAAAGGTTCATATACTTTATTGGTTCAACAATGAACAGCAAAGAAAACATTAACTATCATTCTGGGGGCATCACTGTAGATGAGAAAGCCACCCTTGGAAACAAGAAAATATAGTTTCAAAACACACACACACATACACACAGACCACTGCTCAAAACTCTTGAATGGCTCCCTGTCCCAGAATAGAAGCCAATGACCTTGGTATGCCCTTGTAAGAAACAATAGAATCCCTTATAACCTTTGTTTTTATTCCCCCTGATAGGTTATTTCTCCTTCATCAAAATGAGCCAGTTCAAACCAGATTAGATTATATTAAAGACAGGTTTATTGGGAAGCTGCTCTCAGGCAAGTTCACTGGCCCCAAGGACCAAGGCCAGGGGTGTCACCGTGGGTAAAGGGGTGGGGTGGGAGAGGGAGAGAGAAAGAGAGAAAAGGGATAGCATGCAGAGAGAGAAGAGGAAGAGGAGGAAGAGGGGGAGGAAGAGGAGGAGGAAGAAGAGGAGGAAGAGGAAGAGGAGGAGGAGGA
>JADRCH010000029.1:3982486-4018383 GCA_019843965.1 Rhynchomys soricoides | reverse complement strand
AGGCCAAAATTGTGTGGATTACATAGGGAGGAGCCTCTGGGGAAAGGGCAGCCCAGCCCCTGGGCTGGAGAGTTCAGGGTTGGGGGCAGGGTGTGCCAAGTAGGGACTGAGGGATGCTGGGAGAACCTGGAACCAAGGTCAGCTTTGGTATGTAAAATATGCACCTTAGTCTCTTGTCCTAGGGTCTGAAACCAAACACACACACACACACACACCCCTTTTTACGTTTTTGTTTGTTTGTTTTGTTTTTTGGGGACAGGGTTTTAGCAACCCAGGCTGTCCTGGAACTTCTTCCTCTGTAGGCCAGGCTGGCCTTGAACTCAAAGATTCTCTTGCCTCTTCCTCCTCTGTGCTGAGATTAAAAGCACCACCACTGCCTAGGCCGCTAATTCCTTTCTACCTTTAGTTCCTCCACTCTCTTCTTCCCTCCCACTCAGCTACAGTGGCGGAAATCCTAAAAGCTGGGATAAAAATCAAGCGTGGGTCTTCAGAGCTTGGTACCTATTATGTTCCAAGAAACTGGGATCTGTGGGCACTGCTCCGTTCTGCTCTGCCCTTCCCGCCATGGTGCATGGCAATCTTTGGCTCGATTCTACCTTTATGACTGAATAATATTCCACTGTGTGTGTGTGTATGCTACATCTTCTTACCCATTCATCCATTACTGGCCATGTAGACTGATTCCTAAACTTGACTCTGCATTATTCAATACACTCTATTGCTCTGTAAAAAACACGAGTAAACAGGCTAAGGAGGAACGACACTTGTAAGCAAAAACAGACCACCAGTGAGGCTAGCAACATCCATGTACTTAATGTGTGTATTTGTGGGTACCAGCATAGATCTTCAAAACAAAACCCCTGGGGATAGGGAACATAATTTTACTTCACTTTGCCCTACTCTTTTTTTAAATTCAACATTCATTTCATTTACCAAACTGCTTGGCTCAAAAGAACACAAACAGATCAGAAAACTTCTACTTAAACTAGTCTAAATGGCTGGGCCAAACTCCAGCCGTTTCCACATCCTCCAGGTCTGTAGAGCCAGGCCTGCCTGAGGCTGTGATCCCTGGTGTATGTACACTTCTGCCTTTCCTGTTGAATGTGAATAAATTTCTCTGAACATAAATTAATTTCTCCGAACCGAGAGAGACATGAACTATTACAGGATATGGGCACTTTATGTTTCAGTTTTAAAAATCAGTCAAGCAAAAACTATTTGATAGAAGTAACTGACCAAAGAACATGTTAGCTGTTCTGGCTTCAAGTCGTAAGAGACATGTTCTGATGAAAATAGGGTCAGGCAAGTAGAGCAAACAAGATTACCTAGGATTGATGGTCATATTTGTTTAAAAAATAAAATAAAAGGAGAAAAGAAGGAAGAAAATGCCTACTTGAATCCAACTTAAAATTCTTTGAAAAACTCTTAAAAGACAAAACAAACCAAACAGACAAACAAAACCAGACCTGAGTGATGCCTCCATTCATTGGAACTGGGATTAGTCTGGGGCCTGTGCAAATCCTTGGTGAGCAAGACAGGTATGCTGGGAGGTGATATATCTGAGTGTGATTAAGAGAACCGAGGCACAGCAATGACGACCTTAACATCTCAGAAAGGTTTCTCGGATTTTGAAGTGAGGGTGAGGGAGGGAAGACGGGCGGGTGAGAATAAACCAACATCTGGGGAATGCTTTTCCAGAACTGGCTAAGAAACACATAGAGTACCACTGATTTTGTCACTAGACAGAGTCACAAGGTCATTTGTCTAGCTCTGCCATGTAAACAGCCCTTAGACCCATCTGTGTTACTTTGCTAGGGCTGTTGTTACAAAATACCATACACTTGCCGGCTTGGACAATTTGCTGTGTCACCGAGGCTATGGTAGAGCGAGCCCCTAACGACTGTGAGAAAAATCTCTTCCCTGCCTCTTCCCACATTCTGGGGTTTGCAGCAACTTTTGGCTTATAGTTCATCTACTTCCTGCCTCCTCTTCACATGGAGACCATCCCTCTCATGTGCCTACGTCCAATTTTGTCTTTCCTTGAGGAAAAATCACCGGTACTCCTATTGGAACCAGATCCGCTCTACTTAAGTCTGATCTTGCTCGTCTTATCTAATTACATCTGCAATTGGCTGGATTACCCAATAAATGTATTCTCTTAAAAAAAATAACCAAATTCATTTTAATTTCTTTTATTGGTAGAGTGTTTTGCTTGCATGTATATCTGTGAACCATGTGCATGCCTGGTGCTAAAGAAGTACAGATGGCTATCAGATCCCTTGGAACTGGAGTTACAAGCGATTCCCCATTCAGGAGGAGAATCAAACCTAGGTCTTCTGCAAGAGCAGCACATGCTCTCAACCTCTGAGCCATCTCTCTAGCCCCTGATAAATTTATTTTCTAAAGTTTTGGGGCTAAGATTTCAACATGTGAATTTTAGAGTCACAGAATCCCCCTTCCCCCCAGGCATGTACATATACACATATATATTTGTTTTGTTTTATTGGTTTTTTTTTTTTTTTTTTTTTGAGACAGGGATTCTGTATATCCATGGCTGTCCTGGAACTAGCTCTGTAGTCCAGGCTGGCCTTGAACTCACAGAGATCTGACTGCCTCTGCCTCCAGAATACCGACCGTGGATTAAAGGTGTGTGCCAACACACCTGGCTCTCTTTTCATATTTTGAGATCTTCAAACAACTTCTGGGGCTGGAGGTATGGCACTCTCCTGGCTTGTGGAAGGCTCTTGTTTCCATCTCAGCCCAAACTAAGAGAACTGAAGTTATGCTAGCCATTTTCTAGCTACTAGGACTTTTTTTTTAAGCACCTAGGATTTAGGAGTAAGGGTCCTCCAGAAAACACATGAGTCTCTTGGTCATTGAATATGAATGTCTGTGATGGTTTAAATAAGCTTGGCTAATAGAAATGGCACTATTGGGAGGTGTGGCCTTGGAGGAAGTACATCACTGTGAGGTCTTATGCTCAGGCTCCGCCCTGTGCAGAAGAGACCCTCCTCCTAGCTGACTATGAGACAGTCTCTCCTGACTCCAGTAGTATCAAGATGCAGAACCTGGCTCTTCCAGCACCATGTCTGCACACACGTTGTTATGGGCTGAACCTCTAAAACTGTATGCCAGCCCCCAATTAAATGTTGTCCTTTATAAGAGTTGCCTTTGTCACGGTGTCTCTTCACAGCGATGAAAACCCTAAGACAACATCCTTATTCTGAACTGGTATTCTATTCATTTAAGAACGTTCAGTGAGTCGGGCACCATGCAACAGTCTCTGAGAACCTAGTCACTGTTCACACTGACAGTGTGTGAGATCTGAAGACTACAGATCGTTCCTGTTACACTCTATTATCCTTTGCATTTCTCCAAGATTCAAGATATAAGAACTTTTTTTTTTGAGACCGGGTTTCTCTGTGTAGCCCTGGCTGTCCTGGAACTCACTCTGTAGACCAGGCTGGCCTCGAACTCAGAAATCTGCCTGCCTCTGCCTTCTGAGTGCTGGGATTAAAGGCGTGAGCCACCACTGCAAGATACAAGAACTTAATCCCCAAATTTCTGCGTATTAGCCTTTGGAAGTAGGGAAACACTTCCGGCAAATAATTGGGCTTAGATGAGGCTCTGAGGGTGAGGCTCCAGGATGGCAGTGTTGACCCGAGAAGAGAAAGAGACTGTAGTTAGCATGTGTGCTGTGCTTGCCACGTGATGTGGACTCCCCTCCACCCTGTGATGATGTAATAAGAAGATCCTCACCAGATGGTAAGCAGATGTCAGTGTCTTGCTCTTGGATTTCACAATCTCTAGAATCCTAACCCAAACAGACCCTGCGTAATGGCTCTTCCTGGTTGTCAACTTGACTATGTCTGGAATGCACTACAATCCAGAATTGAAGGGCTCACCTGTGATCCAGATCTTGAGGCTGCAAGACACAAGTTTCTTACCTGCATCTTGGCATGGAGATCTTGAGGCATAGTGGCCATGAAAAACTTAGGCCAAGGCAAGGTAGTACATGCCTTCAATCTCAGGAGACTGAAGCAAGGAGATCTCTAAATTCAAGTCAGCCTGGGACAAAGCAAGTCCCAGATCCAGGCCTTGTGGTACACCCCTTTAATCTGGGCCACACCTTCCGGTGGAGGCCTACATAAGGACATTGGAAGAAGGAAGATTCACTCTTCTTTGCCTGCTTGCACTTATTTGCTAGCACATCTGTTGGAACCTACTTCTACAGAAGATCAGCTGAAACAACTAGCCTCGTGGGACTGAGCAACTACTAGATTCTTGGACTTCTCGTCCACAGCTGCCCATTGTTGGATTAGTTGGACTACAGACTGTAAGTCATCACAATAAATTCCCTCAATATAGAGAAACATTCCATTAGTTCTATGACTCTAGAGAACCCTAATACACCCTGTTACCCCGTCTTAGTTACTTCCCCTATTACAGTGATAAAATACACTAACAATAGCAACATAAGAGAGAAAGGGTCCCAACTCAAAGCTCATTCCCACTTCAATTCACCTACACAGGATCAATACCCCTAAACCACAACCAGAGGCCAGGCATGTGATTCCAGATCTCATCAGTTTACTATTGAGGTTAACCATCATAAATCCATGCCCTTGTCAACTTGATACCCAAACACATCGCTTTAAATGCTAACCTTCCATGACTCATCCTCAAAACCCCCATAGTCATTAACGATTCCAACAGTTTAAAAGTCCAAAGTCCACATCTTGTTTGAGACTCAAGATAGTCTGGGAACTGTGAGTTCCCGTAAACTAAAATGCAAATTACACACTTGAACATACGATGACTCAGAATAAATACTCCCATTCTAAAGACTCCAGGGCATAGTAAGGAATAATCAGAACAGAGCAACCCCAAATTCCAGCAAGACAAACACCAAAGCTTGCCGCTCCATGCCCAGCGCCTGAGACTCTCCTGATGAAACTGGCTTGGCTCCACACGACAGTAGGGAGTCTTATTCCTCTAGCTCTGCTGCCTGAAGCACACATAGCTTCTCTTTTAGGCTAATCCATCCCATTCCTGAAGCTGACCCATGGTTTTATATCATGGATATTCCACTATCCTGGATTTTCTTTTTGTTTTTTTCTTTTTTTGGTTTTTCGAGACAGGGTTCTCTGTATAGCCCTGGCTGTCCTGGAACTCACTCTGTAGACCAGGCTGGCCTCAAACTCAGAAATTCACCTGTTTCTGCCTCCCAAGTGCTGAGATTAAAGGTGTGCACCACCAGTGCCCGGCAACTCTCCTGGATTTTCATTGAAACTTGATTCACCTTCACAGATTCACGCAGTGTTCTGTCAGGGCCTCTGACCTACCACGGATTGCCTGGCTTCAGTTGCTCTCTGAAATGGAATCTCGATTCCACGACATCTCAACCTTTCATGGCTTCAAAACTAGTACTTCATGTGGTGACCCTACTAAGTTCTGCTGCCTGCAGGAGAAGTAGCCTGGCTTCCTTTGACCAGATGTGTGCTGACTCTGAAACGAGGCAGCTGCTTTAGTGGGTTCTCGTTCTTTAAATAAATTTGGATCTTCACAAGATGGAACTTCCGCTGGGCGGGGTTTTGTCCTCAAGGCATCCTTCCTATTGTCTCAGCACAGCACAAGCGGTTTCTCTTCAGTGGTGATGTCTCCTTAGCAAGTGCAGCTGCCTTTGAGTACCAGCCCGCAATATTCTCCTGGCTTGAGATTTCCTCTGCCAAACAAATTAGTCAATTACTCTTAAGTTCAACTTCATTCCTTTCTCAGAATGAGGGCAGGGTGGGGCCAGACCCTTGGCTCGGCTAGTTTCCCCTTTTATACAGTTCAGGAGCCCCATCTCAGAGAATTACTCTCAACAGGCAGATCTTCCCACTTCAATTAACCCAATCAAAATTAATACCACAGAGGCATACCCAGGGGCCCATCTCCCAGGTGACACTAGCCCTCTTAAGTTCACTACTGAGATTTACCATCACAAAAAGAAAATAGAGGAAGAAAAGCCCTGTGTGTAGAATTGATTGGCTTCTTTCCATGGCATTATTGGTCCCTCTCTATAACCAAAAAAAGGAAACTCCATCTTAGAAAATTCAGAAAAATAGGGAACTCAGGAGATATAACACAGTGAACATCTCTCACTAACCCTGTGTCTCTGGAATCTTCACCTCAAGATCTGCTTTTAAGGCTTTCCACTCAACACCCTTAGAAATGAAAGCTATCACAGTAAGTACCCCCCATCAAGAGGAGAGAGGTAGAATTCTTTTTTGTTTGTTTGTTTATTTTGGTTTTTTTTGAGACAGGGTTTCTCTGTGTAGCCCTGGCTGTCCTGGAACTCACTCTGTAGACCAGGCTGTCCTCGAACTCAGAAATGAAAGGTAAAATTCTTAACTTTTTTTTTTTGAGTCAGAATTTCTCAGTGTAGCCTTAGCTGGCTGTCTTAGAACTCAATCTATAGACCAGGCTAGCCTTAAACTCATTGATCCACCTGCCTCGGCCTTCCAAGTGCTGGGATTAAAGGTGTGGTTAACCACAGCCAGATCAAGATCCTCAATGTTTAAATGATTAAAATTTAAATGATCAAATGTTTATTTTTAGTTTTACATGTGTGTGAGAGAGTGTGTTTATTTGTGTATGTGAGTGTGCATATGAGTGTGTATGTGAGAGAAAGAGTGTGTGTACTCATGTGAGTGTGTTTGTGCACGCATGTAAGTGTGTGTGTGTGTGTGTGTACAGATGTATGTGTAGGTGTCCATGGAGTCCACAGAGGGCAGGATCCCTCAGTGCAGGAGTCATAGGCAGTTGGGAGCTGCCTGACATGAGGGCTGAGAACCAGTCCTCCAATCCTCCGGCACAGCAGCTAGCGCTCTCAGCGCTGAGTCCCTCCAGCCCAGTCCTCAGAGATTTTACAACTGATAACCCACCCTTCCTCTAGCCCCACAGCCCCAGAACAATGGGATTCACCAAAAGGGATAAACTTAAGAGTTCAGCCTTCAGACTAGGGTCAAATAAGCTACCAACATAGGAAAACCTAGCTTTATTTTTGCTGTCTGGCAGGACACTGCCCCCACACACCCACACCCACACCCTTTTTACATCCGGAATCCCCAGTGAAGGGAAAGAAGGTCTTAGTTTCATCCTAAGTATTTTTCTTGCCACACCCTTTCCTGGCTCCACCAAATATCTTTCAAGTTCTGTGTGGTGGAGAAAGCACATTGCTCCAACTTAAAGGAAGGTTCCTAGAGTCGGCTAACATTGTCCTGTGCTAGGAAAAATGTTTCTTTAGATTAGCTTAGACACTCTCTCAATCTGTCTCCTTGTTTTATCTACAGGAAAGGATATGCTCAAATGGCTTGAAATTGGCTCAGCGATGGCTGATTAAATACATAACATGAACTTTGTGGGCCATTAGCACCAAGTGGAAGCCTGAGACCTTTAGATACAGGCCAGGTATCTTTAACACTCAACCCATAAAAGCCAAAGCTTAACCACTCTGAGGGATTTCCAAACCCTACTGTTGGACCCAGAAATGCAATCCAACAAAATTTTACTGCCGTAGAAGCTCCCTTCTCAGAGCCCTACTGAGCCAAACTCTGAGTGAACTGACATCTTTGATTTTTTCTCCAGCATCACTGATGTCAGTGTGCACCCCAGAGCTAGGAGGCTGCTTTTATTTTATTTTATTTTTTTAAGATTTATCTATTTATTATATGTAAGTACACTGTGGCTGTCTTCAGACACTTTTTCTTCTTGCTCTGGCCCGACTCACTATAGCTGTCTTCAGACACCCCAGAAGAGGGCATCAGATCTCATTACGGATGGTTGTGAGCCATCATGTGGTTGCTGGGAATTGAACTCACAACCTTCAGAAGAGCAGTTGGTGCTCTTAACCACTGAGCCATCATCTCTCCAGCCCCCCTCTTTATTTATTTATTTATTTATTTATTTATTTATTTATTTTTAGGAGGCTGCTTTTAATACAACCATTTCCAAATTCCAGGCCTGTGTACCAATTTACTGGAGTTGAAATACACTTACTGGGTCACTACTAGCCCTTAAAAATGAATACAGAACACCTGAGCTATGTGTGTAAGGCCACTTGTTTTCCTGAGACATGCTTATGTTATTACTTTACACAGTGAAATATGAATACAAAAAACACTCAATCAACAAAACAACTTCAAATTATGAAAATGAAGTTAAGTGCTTTGAGAGGGCTTTATAAAAGCAAGCCCCTAAAAACTAAAGAATACAAGCCCTTGTCAAATTATTCGTAGACTACAAAACTATAAATGATTAGGAAAACAAATTTCAAAGCCTACAATAACTCAGTACCGCTATTGTAGTTCTCTACATTCTATAAGAAAACAAAACAAGATGGCTCAGTGGTTAAGAACACTAGTGGCTCTTCCCGAGAGCCTGGGTTTAATTCCCAGCACCCACTAGGTAGTTTACCACAATCTGTAACTCTAGTCCCAGGGGATCCAAATGCTATCTTCTGATTTCCATGGGCACAGGCATCAAATAAATAAATTTTAAAGAAAATGGCTAGAAATCATTAACCAGTGTATAAAGAGTGAGGCTAACCCAGGGAAAACAAGATTCCACCAGGAGCTATCTCACACACACACACACACACACACACACACACACACACAAACACACAGGGAGAGAGAGAGAGAGAGAGAGAGAGAGAGAAAGAGAGAGAGAGAGAACAATTAATTTTAAAATGCCTTGGCTTGCTCAAAGGCTGGGCAGTTCTAATCCTTGCTATAGCTAGCACATATTTCTCTCTTGTAATCCTGGCTTAATGCCCTCTATATTTTATCTTTGTTGTCCTGGTTCCTTCTAGGCGGCTCCCTAGTCTTTGCTGCCCAAGACGCTTCTGGGCAGCCCTTTGGGGGACCACATTCCTTTTACCTAGATTTTGGATGATTTTCCTTCTGCAGCTCTAAATCTGATCCATCTCCTTCTGAGACATGACAATCTCTCCTTCCTCTCCCAGTTCCTAGCCCATGCAAATCTAAAAGTCCTGACTCAGTCTTCCTGTCTAACCATTGGCCATTGGCTCTCTATTGATCAATCAAAAAACTATTGGTGATAAGGACCTTAAGTGTTTGGACATGCAGATTCCCGATTTGGGGGGGGGGGCAGATTAATTCAAAGCATTGGAACCAATCCCTAACTCCTGGGGGTGAGTATAATGATCCACATGGTTTAAAAAGGAATATTTATCACCCAAATCTGATAAAAGCCCAATTATTTAATGTGTACAATTTTAAAAATGCAATGGAATAAAATGAATTCTAATTCAATAATTGGAGCTAGGTGGTGGTCATGCAAGTCTATAATCTCAGCACTGGGGATTTCTGCGAGTTCAAAACCACCCTGGCCTATAGAATGAGTTCCAGGATAGCCAAGGCTACACTGAGAAATCCAGTCAGAAATTAATAATTAATTAATTAAATGATTTGAATGCTATAAACTCATTGCATTGATTAATGAAGAAAAGTATCACAAAGCATGCCCTTAATTTGTTAAAAAATGCAGCCAGATGGCTAGTACTCTAAGTGGCTTAGGACAAAGCATAAAAATGTGTCTCAGGTCACTCTCCTGTCTTGGTATGCAGAGCGACCTCAGCATGCTGATTTATTAAGTTCCTCTTGCATTTTGCATCAATTCTCAACTCCATGTGTTCACTCAGAGAGTCTCCGGGATGCCACAGACCCCTCACTGCTTCCAGACTGGTGACAGGATCTATGTAAAGAGGCATCGGACACAGTCACTGGAACCCAGATGAAAGAGACCCTTCCTGGCACTGCTAACTATTCCCACAATCCTCAAGGTAGATGGTATTGAGGCCTAGGTACCTGCTTCCTGAGTGAAACCTGCAGATGCCCCACTCCCAGAGATCCCCGCTGGACGGTACAGAAGATGGGCAATCTGCTCAAGATCACTCAACCTTGATCATGATTGTTTGTGGTACCTTTGGACAGCACTTACTGTCGTCTCCCTTCTGTTGTGGTTGGGGGTGGCTGGGGCAGGCACCAGGACATCCGATTTGGTCTTACAAAGGGAATATTATGACCATCTGAGGGCAATCATTGATTTAGATATAGAGAGAATAGAAGCTTCTATTAGTCATCTTAAAGAATTACTGACTTCGTTATCAGAAGTAGTACTACAGAATAAGATGAGATTAGATTTAACTTTTCCTCCAGCAAGAAGGGCTATGTGCTGCCTTAGCTCAAAGTAGTGCTCTTTTTTTTTCTTTTTTGAGACAGGGTTTCTCTGTGTAGCCCTGGCTGTCCTGGAACTCACTCTGTAGACCAGGCTGGCCTCGAACTCAGAAATCCGCCTGCCTCTGCCTCCCAAGTGCTGGGATTAAAGGCGTGCGCCACCACTGCCCAGCTCAAAAGTGTTGTTCTTATGTAGACCATTCTGGGGTTGTTAAAGATTCAATTGCCAAGGTGAGACTAGGGTTAGCCAAGTGGAAGAGAGAGAGAACAGAGTCAGGGCTGGTTCAAGTCTTGGTTTAACCTCTTGGTTAACCGCCCTTGTAGCTACTTTGTTAAGACCTTAATTGTTCTCCTGCTAGTGTTGACTTTTGGCCCCTATATTTTGAACCGCTAGGCTGCTTTTGTTAAGGAACACATAGGTGCAGTACAGCTAATTATCTTAAAGCAGAGATACAAAGAGTTAGATACAGAAAACCAGGAGTATGAGCTGCATAGCTATTAACAATAGCTTCAGGATTGAAGCATGCACAAGAAAAAGGGGGCAATGAGAAGTCAGCTCGGGAACTTTGAGATATTCCACCAGGGTCCCCTCCCCCCTCCGAGCACATGGGCACCCCTCTCCTCCTGGAAGAAACAGGTTAGAGAGCACATAGGCTGGAAGGGAGGGACTGATTAAGCCCCTGCTACCTCATTCCCTAAAGACCAATCAGTTTAAAAGTCACACTGTTCTGCCAATCACATTGTGCCTAATGGCTGCTGCTCTAAAATCTGTATATAAGGTCCCTGAACAGGATCTGCATGGTTGCTCTCCTGTCTTGGTATAAAGAGTGACCTCAGCATGCTGAATTAATAAATTCCTCTTGCATTTTGCATCAAAAAAAAAATGTGTCTCATGTTAGGAAGAATTACATACTTAAACACGGAAGATTCACCATCAACCCAGAGAACATTATAATCATCAAGGAAGCTTTTGCCCAGTCCTGTGTCTCTGCCTCTACCCAGCCACCCCATTCCTCTCATCCCACTAGATTCTCTGTTCCTGTCTTCAGTAAATTCCTTAGACATTCCTTCTATGTCTCCATATACAAGAGCCCCGAGCTCCAGGTCTTTCGTGGTATCTCTGGCATCAGCACGGGCCTGAGTCAGTTGACAGTACATTTTTGTTGAGGAGATGACCTGTATACAGACTAAGCCACAAGTCCTAATTTTCAATATAAATGGAGGGTTAAGTTTGAAGTAAACAGTAAATTTGGATTATTTTTCCTTCTTTTTCTAGTACTGAGGGTCAAATCCAGAGCTGTATACATTGCAGGCAAGCACTGTACCATTTGGCTATAAACTCACCCAAGAAACTTTGAAAAAGTAAGATGGTAATGTAAAGGATTGCCACCTTAGAACCCCTCACCCCATTTTGCCTTTTCTGGATTTAACAGGAACCTTCTAGGATTTTGATTCTTTGTCTTAGATACTTTTGAAAGAGTGTTTTATCTTCGATCTTTGACAACTCCATATATATATACATTGATCATATACATCCCTGTCCTCACTCCCCACTCCTGCCCAATATCTTGACTCTTTAAGGAAAGTCTCCTTGGACAGGAAAGACAGACCCTGTAGCTAGTATAGACAAGCTGTCTTTATTCTTCAGAAAGAGACAGATTGGCTTTTCTAGTACAAATCAGTAAGGATTGGATCTCAAACAGCAGAAACATTTTAGAAATCCTCTAAGGATATTTTTCCCCTCTAAGGCCTTCATATCCCTCCCTGTCAAAAATAAGCTCTCTCTCTCTCTCACACACACACACACACACTCCCCTGCTCATGGATATATATATATATATAAATAATTTGAAGTAGTTTTCCAAAACAACATTTAAAGTAGGTTTGGGAAGGACCAAAAATGATACAACAGAAAGCGGGGAACGTTAGTCCCAATTCTACTGTGACAGTGACTATATTAGTCGGCCTACTGGGGTGGAGAGATGGCTCAGTGGTTAAGAGCACTAACTGCTCTGCCAGAGGTCCCTGAGTTCAATTCCCAGCAACCACATGGTGGCTCACAACCATCTGTGATGGATCTGATGCCTTCTTCTGGTGTGTCTGAAGACAGAGACGGTGTACTCACTCACATACATAACAAATAAAATCTTTAAAATAAAAGTAAATAAAAAAAATTTTAGTTGGCCTGCTCTCTTCCAATTTTATCTCTTGAACTCCGAATAGTTGAGATTTCTATGAATGGTAGATGCATTTGTAAGCCTCTAAATTAGCAAGGCACTCCACAGATTGTTTTCTTCAACTCATCTTGCCTGGTAAAGGATTTTCTATAACTCTGAAATGCCTGTAAAAACCTTTCTCTTGATATCTGTGAGCTTTTTGTAACCATTTTGTCTTAGGAGGCAGGGTCAAATAAGGGATTGGGTCTGGAGGTGGTGCCTTTCCGAGTGGACGAATGTCCTTATCCTGGAAAAGGGGCTATCATAAGAAGCGTTATGATATAAAACTGAGCCTGCCTGACCCTGGTGTGCCTCCATTCTCACTCTTGTTTTGTCCTCGTGCCTTCTACTATGGGGTGACACAGTGCTCAGTCTCTTGCAACATGCTTGTGGCATGCCGGTAGGCATCACATCTTTCAGAGCCCTGGCCTAAACCAGCCCCTCTTCTCTTCTAAATTACCCATTAACGCTGTTATCGAATTGCAAAACAGTGTAAGACTCTAAATAAACTCTACTTGAATCATTTCGGTTAAACTTCCGGTAAAGATTGTGAGGTAGACTATTTTTACTCTCCCCACTTGATAGCCGGGGAAACTATTTGGGGGGGGGAGGGGGAGATGAGTAACATCCAGGAAGGTCTAAGAACTAGTTTGAGCCAGAGCTCAGATTTGACTCCTGAAGTCGTTCTCCAGAGGTGGGCTGTTAACCCTGACTTCTAACTGTGGTGTGCCGGCCTGAAGCCCAGGGGAGGCATCCAGTCCTTTGTCACCAGAAACAAACTTCTGGGCTCAGAAGTAGCGAGCTAGAGGTAAGAGGAGAGTGTATTTCTCTTACATCTCAGTATCTCCAGGAGCAGGGCAGGAACAGAAGGCTTTCTCTAGAGCGGCCTAACAACCTCAGCATGTTGGTCGTCGGTCACGTTGCAAGACAGAACTTTGCTGTGAATCACAGGCCCTGTGGACCTCAGCAGAACAGTCAGTCCCTCTGCAGGTAGTCCAAACTTCACACCCCCAGCAAGGAACTTTGGAGAGAGAGGTACCGGAGCCTAAGACCCTCATCCTTCATGGATGTTCACTCCAGCACACCTACCACTATGGACATATTTCCACAGCCTCCTTCCTCTAGTTATGAAGCAAGGCCCACTTTCAGAAGAAGGGACTTTTTGGAAGGGTTGATGAAAGAATCTGACCCCCCACCTACCCACCCAGATCTTTCTTAACAAAGTCCCAGGAATAAAATGTACTCTTGATCTTCGTTTTCTAAGGCGGGGCCTGACTGACCCTGGCCGGCGGCCTAGCGGGGTCCCGCCGCCCCCAGCTGTGTGCACCCCTCAAGGCTGGCGTGGGCTGCTCTGTCCTAGGCGTAGTCCTCCCTGGGCCTCGCCCCACCCGCCCCACCTTCCTGGGACTGACTTGTTGAGCCCAGGCCTACCCACACTCTGGAGGAGGCTCCGTGGCTGAGATGAGCCAAGCACATGAGGGGCCCCTCCCAGCCAATGGGAATATCTGAGGTAGTACTCAGCTTCCCCCCACTCCCCCAACGCCGAAAAAACATGACGCAGCTGGGCAGATGTGTAAAGAGCAGAAAGACCTGGACGGGGGAGAAGGAGTCAGACCCTACTGCAGTGTGAAGGATTTCTTGGTGCTTCTGTGTTCCCCCACGATGCCCCTGTGTGTGCTGCGGGCTGTCGATGACTGAGAACCTTGGTTAGCGTTGCTCCCTAGGAGTCCTCAAGGCTTTATTGGACAGTGATAGAGTATGATTACCAGTTTGAGGGATGTAGAACACAGCCCTGTACTAGAAGTTTACAGGCAACATTCTAACAACAATGAAAAACCTGGATTTGATCAAAGAAACAGCTCTCTCTCTCTCTCTCTCTCTCTCTCTCTCTCTCTCTCACACACACACACACACACACACACACACACACACACACACACAGGATGGAAGTCCCCAGGAAAATCCAGAGTGCTTTAAGCCTGGCTTTGGGCCGAAATGAGAGCAAGTAACCGATACTTTCCTAGCACATCTCTTCATCTATAAGACAGAGTAATTTCTGTATTTAGAGTTGCTACGGGAAACTGAGGTAATGCATTCCGTAACAAAGCATTGATAGTATACAAAATATGAGCCGTCACCTCATCAGAGATCTGTACCAAAAAGGAAACGAGAAAAGCAGCAAAACTTTGCATCGTGGGGACAGTGGTTTTCCTAAGCCGGTGTCAGTGCTGGGAGAGACTAGGAGTCTGCCGGACTGTCCAGACATTCTTGCAAAATTGTCTTAAACCAGAGTAGTGTTAGTTCACTGTCATAAAAAAAAAAAAAAAAAAAAAAAAAAACAACCCAACCCAGCTTGCTGCATGTTATAAAATATATCTGGGAAGAGGGATGTTACAAAATCAAACATCAAACACTTGGGGTCAAAATAATGAGAAAGGACATGATTAGGAAACCCTCCGTTAAACGGGGTAAAACAGGGTGATGGGGTCTTGGTTGGTTTACTACAGAACCTCTGGAGCCTTGGCTATGTGTACTTTCCCCCTGAACCGTGCCTGTCCTTATTTATTGTCCTCCCAGAAGCTTGGACTGATCTCCTGTTGAGGTGTCTAGAATTTCAGGCCTGCTGCACAGCACTGTAATGCAACTTCTTAGGGTTAGGATCAGGGTAGGGATATGCCATCTGGCCTCTATGAGAACATACGTGTACATCATACACATACACACTACCACCACCAAATACACACACACACACACACACACACACACACACCTCTCTCTCTCTCCCTCTCCCACACACACACACACATACACTGACACAATGATAGTAGCATGTGCTGACATCTCTAGGAAAGGGTCTCACTGCTTCAGTTATAATCTCCATGGCTACTATAATTTCATCAGACTACTGTATTTCAGTTTTATAAAAAACAAACAAACAAACCAAGGGGCAGGAGAGATGGCTCAACGGTTAAGAGTGCCAACTGCTCTTCCGAAGGTCGTGAGTTCAAATCCTTGTAACCACATGGTGGCTCATAACCAGCAGTAATGAGATCTGATGCCCTCTTCTGGGGTGTCTGAAGACAGCTACAGCGAGCTGGGCCAAAGTGAGTGCTGGAGAGTTGGCTACAGTGTATTTACATATAATAAATAAATCTTTAAAACAAACAAACAAACTTGGCTTAAATAAGCAGAAAAGCTTGAAGTTCTTCAAAAACAAATGAATATAAAGGTTTGCTAAATTAAAAATAAATGCTGTTTAGTGGGCTGGCAGGATGGTTCATCAGGTAATGGCTCTTGCTAATAAGATTGAAGAGTTCAGTTCAATCTCTAGGATCCACATAGTACAGCATAAGAACCAACTCCTGTAAGTTTACCTCTGACCCCCAGTGGAGATTGTGGTAATTGTGACTACATACATACACATACACCAAATAAATAAATACTGTTTTATGTTTTATGGCCTGCTTCTCTTGAGTTTAGAAAAGGAATCTCTTTGTACTCACGTACTGATGTAATTGCTGATCCCATTTTGAAACTGCTGCCCAATGCAGTTTGTGTTTATTTGGCATATTTATCAACCAGTTACATTTTGGTTTGGATTTCTAAGGGACTGAGAGCAAAGATGCTGAAGACGTGCCGATGAGGAACCCACTCCTGTCCAGTCAGCTACACTGTCAGTGTCTGATGGTGCTTCAAGGAGACCACAGACAAAATGAAAGCAACTGATCTACTTGGTTGAGACTGAATTAGCCAGGATGCAGAGATCAGAGGTCAATGAGCCTAGAGGTGACCAGCCAACAGAATGATCTCAGAGCGTCTCTGTAAAACAAGAGCATGGAGGACTGACCTTCTACATACCAATGCCTGTGTGAATCTGCTCATTTCCAGTACTGGAGGATGAGTGTGAACCTGTTACGCCTGTTGTGTGAAATAGAAGCTTTTTTAAAGGGCTGGCTTGCTGTTAGGCCCAAACCAGGCTAGGTATAAGATTGTGTGACTGTTTATCAATAAAAAAGAAAATAATATTTAAAAATCTCAGCTTAATGGGAGCCTGAGGCAAGAGGGTTGTAAGTTTGAGGCCAGCCTAGGCTACTTAGAGACACCTTGTCTTAAATAAACACAAAAGTTTCCCCCAATTTGCCTGTCAATTTATAGACAAATGATTTGTTGTTTGTTTTTAAGGAATAAGGTGCAAACATAGAATACAACATGGAGAACGTTGAAAATACTATGCAAAGGTAACAAAGGTCATAACTTGTATCATGAAGGTCTAGAATAGGCAAACCTGTGGACACAGATGATTAATGTTGTCTAGAGCTGGTAGTGGCTCTGAGGAGCTTAATTGGTACATATTTCCTGTTGGGATGATAAAAATATTCAGGAATTAAACAATGGTGACAGTTACAGACCTGAGACTAAACTAAACATCAAATTCCGCCCTTTAAAATGATTAGCAAGAGCACTTACTTTCCCCTCCTTTCCTCCCCTTCCTTCGCTCCTCCGTTCCTTTCTCCCCCCCCCCTTCCTTCACTCCTCCCCCTTTTGAGAAAAGATCTTAACCTATAGTCCAGGCTGGCCTCAACTGTCTTCCTACCTCAACCTTCCAGGTGCTGGGATTACAAGCACCATCAGGTCCAGTTCATGATTTTTATATTATGTGAATTTACTACAATTAAAAACAAACCTTCTTTGGTTGAAAGAAAAAAGAAGTTAACCTTTGTTTCTTTCTTTTCTTCCTGGATGAGGTCATCCAGGCCTGTAGTTTCTAGTGCTATCTGAACTACTAGACATGGTGCTCTGTCCTGAACTCTGAGTCAGTGTGTTCAGACGTACAAGTTTCCTGAAGCAAAGCCTTGCTGAGGAATGGCTGGTGAGTGCAGAGGGCACGCATGATTACAGACACAAGGACAGAAACAGCTCCCAGCATTGGGGAGGGAACTTGGAAAAGACTGGCCAAGCAGCACGTTGGAATGGAGTTTTTAAATTTTAGGCTGTGAGCCAATTTGGTCCCACCCACATGTAAATTAGGCACTGAGTTAGGACTAATGGGGTTGGCTAATTTGAATGGATGTGGGGAATTCTGATTGGTTGCTGGACTCACAGTCAGAGGAATGATTGTGACTAGGCTTTCTTTTGTCCTTCTACTATTGGGCAGTACTTCCATAAAAGAGAATGATAATAAAAGTAGACCTCGAGTTCTGAAGAACTGAGTGGAGGAGGCTGGTTTTAGAGACAGAGGGAGAAGCAGAAACAAAACAGAAGTTGTTTTCCTTGTAAAGCTTAAAATAGAATAACTTGTCAATCCAGGCTAATGCAGGCTTGTTTGGAAATTTGACTATTACTTCTTGTTTCTCCTGATTTCTCTGAAGGTCAGATAATTCCGCAGTGAGAAACTCAGGCACACTCTATGGTCAACTGGGCCTAGTGAAGATGGCCAGAGTAAATGAGTGGCCCAATAAAGACATTATTTTTAAAACCTTGACACAAAAGGGGCTCTGCCTTTCTTATTGTTAAAAAAAAAAACAACCCAAAAAACAAAAAACCAACCTGGCTGGAGAGATGGCTCAGCGGTTAAGAGCACTGACTGCACTTCCAGAGGTCCTGAGTTCAATTCCCAGCAATCACATGGTGGCTCACAACCATCTTTACTGTATATATATATATACATATATTTCTTTAAAAAAATACCCCAACCAAAGACCCTTTGAGGAGTCCCAAGCGTCTCAAAGTTGCCAAGTCACTTATCTGGACCGTAGGCACCCCCTTTGCACATTCATTGCTTGTCCTCACCCTCCAGATGGCTCTCATTAAATCAGCACCCTTGCTTTGCTCAGCCATCTTGCTTTTCATCACTGGAACCCTCAGGAACCCTAATGGTTGCCAACAGTAAGCATGTGAATACCCCCTAATGCTAGATGGGTCTGCTGTCAGGGTCAGCAGTGTCCCCTGCATCCTAATGATTCTGTCATTTACTCTGCTGGTCCACAAAGCAGATTCCCTTAGTGGCCAATCACAGTTATCATTGTGTAAATCTGATGAATTCAGAGTCTCTCCAAAGTCACTGGCCGTTTGGACCTTATGTATCAATAGGAGGCAAATGGGAATTGAGAAAGTCTGTCTCAGTCATCTTTCTATACCCTGGAGGAAAAGATGTTAGCAGCTCAGGACAGTCATCAAAGTACTTACGAGCCTGTCATGGTACTGCATGCCTTTAATGCCAGCACTCAGAAGGCAGCAGCAAATGGATTTCTGTGTGTTTGAGGCCAGCTTCTGCTACAAAGCAAGTTCCAGGACAGCCGCCGTTACACATAGAAACCCTGTCTTGAAAAAAATTTTTTTAAAAAAAGTACGTATAAATTTGAATTTGATATCCTCTTCTAAAGACTGAAATCACACAACCTTAACCAGCTATGCCACTGGTTCTCAACCTATGGGTCTTGAGTCCTTTGTGGATTGATCGACTCTCTCACAGGGGATGTACATCAGATATCCTGCACATCAGACATTTACAATCTATGAAAGTAGCACAGTTAAGGACTGGAGAGATGGCTCAGTGGTTAAGAGCACTGGCTCCTCAATTCCCAGCACCTCACGGCAGCTCACAACTTCCTGGAACGCCTGTTCCTGGGCTCCAACTCCCTCACACAAATATACATGTAGGCAAAACACCAGTGCATGTAAAATAAATAAACACGTTTTAAAAACTGACAAAAAAGTTATAGTTATGAAGTAGTAATGAAAATGGTTGGGGTCAGCACACCATAGGGAACTATTTAAAAGGGTCACAGCATTAGGAAGGTTGAGAACCACCGAGCTATACCTTTGAACTTCATAGAATTTTTAAAAAAGATTTACTTATTTTTATCTTACATGAATATTTTGCCTGCATGTATGTGAATGTATTATCTGCAGGTAGTACCTGCAGAGGCCAGAATAGGATATCAGATATCCCAGAACTATAAGCTGCCAAATGGGTGGTGGGAACTCAGCCCTGGGTCTCTGCAATAGCAGGGATAAGAGCTCTTATTGCTGAGCCATCTTTCCAGCCTCTTAAACTTCATAGCTTCTTATGGAAAGAAACTAGATAATAACATCAAAAGAGCCAGAGATTTTTGTCTGCAATAGTAATAATAATTACAGAAACAGTAATTGATAACAGTCAGTGCTTCCTGTATGCCAAATTGTGTGGGTGATTTATGGGTATTTTTTTTTCTTTTTGGGACAGGGTTTCTCTGTGTAGCCTTGGCTCTTCTGGAACTCACTGTGCAGACCAGGCTGGCCTCAACTCAAGAGATCTTCCTGTCTCTGCCTCCTGAGTGCTGGGATTAAAGGCGTGCGCCACCACTGCCCAGCAACCCTGAATAACTTCACTTTTCCGATGAGGAAATGACGCAGATTTTCACTGAAGATACACAGCAACCAGTTCTCACCCAGAGACCATGGGATACCAGAAACAAGGCACCTTTGTTACCCTCAGTGAAGTTCTAGGTAAAGAAGGGACAGCTTCCCACTGTCAGCCTTGGGGTTTGAGGAACCTTGCCTCAGTCAAACCAAGGCTGTGGCTTGGATTTTGAAAAGAATTTCAGGACCAGCCTTTATGAAGCCAAGTTGTAACGTTTATTAATGATATAGCATCGCTTAAGCATGAGAATGGGAGAAGGTGGTTGGGTGGGGAATGGGAGGAGCAAGGTACACATCCGAGCGCGAATGGGGCTCCTCACAGGAAGAGGAGGGGCCATTGCTTTGACAATCGTCTTATAAGGGGTTTGAAGTAGAAATGTTATCAATGGGTGGTTTCGGGGGTGGGGGGGCATCTGATAGGATTGAAATCAATAAAGTAAGCGTCCAGCTCAATGGGTTCTGATAAAGCAGGCAATCCTTCCAGTAAACAGCTTGGATAATAGCTATTTTCGTATAAATGTCTGTGAACAAAAGAATATTAACTGTATCAGAAGCCTTGACAGCTGGTGGTGCTGAGGGTTTGTTTCTTTGCTAGTGAGAGGCTTCGAACAGACTCTGGGGTCGGGGTTCCTCTACCTTCTTGTGATCCCACAATTTCCCCGTCGTCTTTTTTTTCCTACCTCGATGTGACAAGTGAGAGCCTGGCTCCATCTCTGTACGTGTAATCCTCGAAGCCACCGCATAAAGAACCACAAGTACAATTCAGCATTTTACACAGAAGACTTGGGCTTACCTAGGTAAGTTGCCCAATGCTACATAATTTTGCTGTGCTAGGAGCAGGGACAATGGGACTCTCTATCACTGCAAACTCTCTAGCACAGCATCAGGGAAGACTCAAATGCCCTGGGAGGTCCTCTGAGAAATGAGACATTCTAGGATTTCAAACAGCAGGGTATGAAAATACATGATAGACCTGTGAACTTCCATTCTGACAGAAAGTAAAGCAACATATTCACACACACACATGCATATACACACGCACACAAACACATTCACACACATACTCACACACATGCATATTCACAGGCACACACAAACACATTCACATGCACACATTCATACATGTACGCATACTCACATGCACACATACAGTGATGTACAGAATGAGATTTTTTTTTATTTTAATGGATGAAGTCATATTTAAGGCCACAGAAAGGCAGGGTATGGTGGTTTACACCGGTAATCCTAACATTTGGAGGCAGAGGGAGGAGGATGACTGTAGGTTCAAGGCCACCATGGGATATATAGCAAGATCAGTCAAGCCTGGGCTATAGAGTGATACCCTGTTTCAACAAATCAAAACAAAGGCCACAGGAGCAAACCTGCAAAGGCTCCAAAATGCCCACAGTTAGAATGATGTGAGCCATAAAATAAGGATGGTAATAGTTTATAGTCCAAAGGATAAAATAAACGTCTGCCAGTACACACTGATATAGATAAATGATTGGGTAAACAAGTAAATGAGCAAAAGAGCCAGAATGGTCCTCCAGATTGTAAATGTAGACAGGATCAGAAGACCACCACCACCACAATAGTAACTGCTGTGGGCCAAATTCATGCACGCATTCAAAATTAGCAGTGCAGAAATACTGTGCAGCCTCAAAATATCTACCCTAAATATGAGTCACTCCTGTGGCTTCAGTGTATGTCTAAAAACTGTTTATTTTTAAATTTTATTTAATGTGTGCGCACACACACATGCATATATGCATCTGACCTGCAGATATCATGTACCCCCAGTGTGTTGCCAAGGGAAGGGCACTTCCCCATTAGTCTAAGCCTGAGAAACTATCAGACCCGAGAAGAAAGAGCAAGGACACAACTAAACCCTGAGTGCTGTCCGGAATTGGAGTCTGAGACTGAAAGAACGGGAAGACTGGTGAAATCTAAATAGCTTAGGTTAACAGGTTCACATCACCCAGGCAGGTAGCGCACACCTGTAATTCCAGCACTTATGAGGCCCAGGTAAGAAAATCACCGAGTTCAAGGCCAGCTTGAGCTACAAAGCTACAAGGGCTAAAGATAGAACTTGTATAAAGCCCTGGGTTTGATTCCCCTTCTTCCCCCGGAACAGCGACAACAAATGAAATTTCACATCAGTGCAGTCTGTCAGAGTTTATAGCGGAGCCCTGGCTATGTAGGGTATTAACCTCAAGGGAGGCTGAATGGAAGACTACGGACAGTCTTAGTGAGGGTTTTGGGAGGTGAGGGGAGACAGAAGTTGAGAGTTGGCATGTTAGCCTTTTTTATCCTGAAGCTAGTAAGGAGAGGAAAGATTGGCTTTGGTTCATTGTTTCAGAGGGCTGTGTCCAGGGTCCCTTGACCTCACCTGCTTGGGCAGAGCAGCATCAGGAGCATGTCACAGACAAGAAGTAGAGAAAAAGGACAAGAAGGAGCCAGGGACAATATACCCCAGGACTCTGCTCCAGTGATCTACTTCCACTACCTGGCTTCTAGCTCCTCAAGTTTACAGAATTTCCCACAATAATTTCTAGCTTCTGTCCAGATGCCCAACAGTCAGACCTTTGGGGGGGGGGGGAGTCCCTCATATCCCAGCTGTAGCAGCCAGGAGGAAGCTACTGAGCAGGTTGGTCAGGTGTTTTCTAGCTGTCCAATGCTTTGATGTGTTTGCTCTCTCTTTAGACCCTTCATTCTCCAGGTTTGAGATTTTCTTCTGATTGTCTTTGAAAGCCTAGAAGGACATTAGAGAAGACAGGCAGCTGGATATGGATAAGGGAGACATGCAGACAGATCCAGCTACCAGTAAAAACCAAGATAATCGGAATTAAATTCGGACCTCAGTTATTGTGTATCATTGTTAGTATACTAGTTCTAATGCATGTCCCAAGATTGGGTCAGATTCTAATAGTAGAAAAATTAGCTATGGGGTACACAGAGACTTTCTGTGTTATTGTCTTTAAATTACTTCCTATTCTGAAATAGCCTATTCATAAAACACAGTGTCCCGTCCCTGTGAGGTAAACAGAGCACAGAGATCCCCTGATAGTCACACAGGGCCGGCCTGATTTGCTTTGACTCCAAAGGATTTGAAAGGTATCCAGAGAGAATACAGAGGAAACACAGAGAAATAAAGGACAGAGTGGAGGGCACACGACCCTTCATAGAAAATCAGGGAAAGGGCAGAAGGACAGAGGAAAGACACCAAACAAATTCTTGTGTGTCCCCTGCCCCGACCGCTCCAGTAACTCCGTGCCTCTTAGCTTGCTGTTTGTTGCCGACACCTCTTCCCTTCTCATAGGCTGGAGGACTGTGTTAGATGCTCTGTCCCTCTGGGTGCACTGCTCCCCACCCTGCCTCTGGCTACCTGGGGTCTGGCAAGTGGAACGCAGGAAGAGGAGCACTGGGAAAGGATGGGAGTGGCCATGGAGTCCGCAGGCCCCTTATCCATCAGTATGCCCCTAGGTGAGCATGTCTCTGATGGAAACCATAGTCCTGAGGGTCAACTTTGTCCCAGCAGCTCTAATCGTCCCTGCTTTTGCCCCATCAGGGCTGGAGAACAACTGGGCACAGCACCATTCCTTGATGCTTTCCTTGAGCACTGCTCTTGGTGATTTCTCCCATTATGAATGTCTCAATTACTTGGAGCTTGTCATAGCTCCCAGCCTGGTCTGCAACTATTAGCAAAAGCACCTTACTATTATGATGGTCTACTCTTCTTTAAATTTTTTTTCTTTCTCCAGAGAACATAAACCTCAGGAGGGCAGAGATATTGAATACTTTGTTCACTGTTCTGGCATGGCATAAATAGCTGTGAAATAGAGAAAGCCTTGCATTTATGCTGTCTCTTATGGTTGTCATTATGGTTGGCATGTGGCATGTGAAATGTTACTAGTGAGAATGAAAAAAGTTTTGGATGGAGTCGTGCTATGTAACCCTGGATAGACTCACATGAATGACTCTCCTGCCTCACTCTCTGGTTCTGGGATTACAAGCAAGTATGCACCACCAAGCCTGGCTTCAATTTCTTTCTTTCCTTCCTTCTTTCTTTCTTGTTGCTTTCATTTTAACTTTTTAAAATTTTTATTTTTAAACTTATTTATGTTGTGTGTTTTGCTTGCATGCATGTCTGACCACCATGTGCAAAGCCAAGCCTGCTTGGTGCCTGGGGAGGTCAGAAGAGGTCATCAGATCCCCTGGAACTGGAGTTATAGACAGTTGTGAGTTGCCATGTGGGTGCTGGGAATCGAGCCTGCCATCCCTGAAAGAACAACCAGTGCTCTTAACTGATGAATGGCTTCAATTTCTACATACAAAGCACCAATGCTATTGGTTATGGTGCCTGTCTGAGTCCCTGTCTCCATTTTTTAAGGTAATTGGATCACTTCTAAAGCTCACTTTACCCCACTAGTTCAAGGCTGAGGCAGCAAAAGTAACTACCTAGTTACAGTGGTTTCTATTCTCCTTGGGAACTGGGATGCTGGGCTTTCTGAGGTCTCTCTGGACCTGCAGATTTGAGAGGCGATGTCCTATATTTAAGCGTTTTCATTTTAAAATGATCGGTCAGTTCCAGTGTGCTCACTAGGCCTTAAAAACTTGCAGTTTCGCAGAGCTCTGGCCTCAGGCCAGTGGAGCCTCCAGCTGCTGACTGACCCTGCCTGGAAAGTCAACTTGGAAGAGACACAAATGTCCTAATCCTCTTCCAAACCACTCTAAGGTTTATCCCGTGACCTGTAAAACGAAATTAGTAAAAGGGACACTTTAATTCCAGCTCGTTAGAGAGCTTCTAAAATCTTTAAGAAAGCCAGCACAGCAGATTCTGTGCTGGGAGGGGGGGAGGGAGGAGAGGGAGGGGGAGGGGGGAGGGGAGACGAAGCCACGCCTCCCATTTTCAGAAGCAAAATATCCTTGATTTTCAATGGTTATTCTGCACATTGACTTTTTCCCTAGGGCTTTCTTAGGAATCTCAGCGAAGGTGGGAAGCAAGTTTTGAGAATAGGATGACAGCCCAACAAGGTCAAGCGAACCCATCTCACCCCACCACCAAATTGGTTCAAGTCCAGCGGCAGTCTGGCCTGACTACAGGAGCCTGCACTGTTCTTACAACATCTCCCCAGAGCTGGCCTATTGCGCAACACCAGGAAATTGTCCATATGAAACCTTGGCCCACGGCCTGTACATGTTCTGGTTTTTATTCTGCAGCTCTTTTATAATACGTGTTTTCCTTTCCCATAATGTCATCTGGAAGCAATTCCTCCCAACAGCTGGATCTGCTTTCAGAATTGGTAAACACGTAAAATGGAAGGCTGTGGAAGATTCGGAGACTCCGCAGAGGAGCTGCTTCTCCGCCCGCTTGGCTCACGTTCTGAGGCTTATCTGGGGTCTCCTCACAAGCCTCATCAAAACCCAGGGTGTCTTCAAACAGGCAACCCGCGCCGCATTCCCTTCTTCAGAGGGTCAACATGTTCTCTGGTGGAGAAATTTTCTGAATGCCTTGCTGATAAAATTGATCAGATGCATGCCAGATCGCCAGCTGCCAAGATCTGCAGGCTCCATGTGGAGACCAGCCTAGTAGAACATTCCCAGCATCCCCACACCTCCCTGCGGCCAGCATCTTAGGGTCCCCTGGGATATCTTCCCAAGAGCACAGCTTTCCGGTGCTGCTGCCACCAACGCCCATCAAGCGAGGACCAGAGCCAAAGACTAAGTGGGTCATTAAAGGGGACCATCCCCCTAAATGTGATTGATCCTCAGGAACGTTTTCCATGCAGACATAAGACGGAGACCTACTCGGTTATGGAAAGGAGCCCAAGAACTCAGCTGTCCACCCCGGGTTTGTTCTCTCTCTCTCTCTCCCCTCTACCCCCAGGGAGCAGGAGCTCACTAGCATAGCTAGTTCTGGTCCAGGGAGTTCAGGAGCATATGTCAGCTTGAACACAGTATAGGGGACAAAGCTTAGGCTCTGCATCTTCTACAGAAGAAGTGCAATTCTTTTGATGGAAATTTCCCACATGAGGGGGGAAGGGGAGAGGGTCGGGTCGATGACAAGCTGAACACATGGTTCACTTTCAGAGGGAGCTTGGAAGAGTATGCCTGTGAACACCTATCCTGCTGCTGAGAAGGTCACACACAAGGCTGGTCCTCTTCTGGGCTGGTCCAAGATCTCTGTGAATTAGAGGCTAGCCTTGTCTTTGTGGTTAGTTTCCTGCCAACCAGGACCTTATCTCACAAAATAAAATAAAATAATCTTCGGCAAATAAGTAACTAGAAGCTAGTAGCCAAGCAAAGCAAACAAGAAACATGCTTGTGTTTGTTTCTCTCTGCTCATCACTATCGTGACTCTGTTTTCACCTTGACTTTTGGCTACGATGTATCGTAACCTGGACTTGTGATCTAAAAAACAAACCCTTTCTCACCTATGTTGATTTTGTCAGGAAATTTGTCAGCAAGAGAAATGAAACTAGGACAGATGGGTGACCCTTCCCATTGTCCAGGGACTATGCTCAGCAGGAAACCCTAAGAAACATGACTTGCCAGCGCTGCAGCTCAAACCACAAACATGCTTCCTCCAGAGAAACCATGGGGTCTACACCTACATTTGCTCAGCCTATCTATTCTGGCAGCCCCTGCCCTCTTCCTCCTCTCTGGCCTGATGGAAATCCAGGAACAGAACCTACTTCCCAAGTTTTTTGTTTTGTTTGTTTTATTTCCCAGATTTTATGGTTTCTTGCCTGGACCTAGAAAATCCAGGAGTTTTGAGTTTCATGCTAAAGCTCACTCCCTCGGGTCCTGGCTGTTCTGGCTCTGGCTTTGTGGATTACTGGGAGTGGCCTGGGAGTAACTAGGAGACTGTCCTCTGAAGCTCAGGACCGAGAATGATTAATACTTGGTTAATACTGTGATCTGATTGATCAAGAAGCTGGAGACAAAGCAGATACGTGCAATATGGAAACCTTTTTTGGATCCTAATTAAAACCAACTGAGAAGATATTTTGAGATGATCAGGAAATTTAAAATTAGGACAGTATTTTTAAAATATTTTGAGATCATTAGGTTTGGAGTGTGAGATAATCCTATTAGGATTGCACACGAAAAGAGCCTTTGAAAGGCTCGCGTGTAGGGCTGGGTGACACAGTGGTTACACACTTGCTGCTCTTCCAGAAGACCAGGTCTTGGTTTCCAAAATATGCATTATGTGTCTCATTTCCACTTATACCTCCTACTCCAGGAGACCTGACACCTTCTAGCCTTCATGGGCGCCTGTTATGTATTCATGTGCACACACACACAAAGAGATACACATACATATGTATAATTTTAAAATAAAATGTTTTTAAAAGAGTGTATGTGAAAATATTTAACGGTGAACCACAATGTCTCAGGTCTGTTTTTAAATGTTTCAGCAAACAACAGTAAGGGATGAGTGAGAAGTCCATGGTGGTGGCTGGATTATCCGATGAGAGAATGCATATGCCGGCTCTTTTGCAGCAGTCTCTCCGTGTTTATGTACCCTGAAAATGTTTTTTATCATAGAGTTTCAAATATAATCTCATAAAGAACCAAACACCTGTCTCTAAGCTTCTGTGGTAACTGAATTCTGCACTTGGGTTCATACCACTGAGTGACAACTGAGTAATGTTGTCTCTGTTACTGCAACGCCCCAAGACCTTTGCACTGTCCCATGCATGTGCTGACTGCCACCTCCACTGACTTACTCAACGGACCATCCTCCAGGGACAGCCAGATGCTCACCTTCTGCAAGCGCAGATGGAGGCTGGAGACTGTCCTTCCAGGGCCCTTAGCTGAGAGCTTAGAGTTCAACATTCTAAGGCTCATCAGAACATTCATCTTGTAAATCTGAGTATAAGCTACATCCCTAGGTCAGACACTGAGCTCTAGCAATGTACAAAATGTACTTATCCCCTGCAAGGGGCTTGCAGTCTAGTCAGGATTGGCCAACAGGTTCAACATTTATGAATTTGGCCTTAGAAAAACAAACAAAACAACCATAAAACAAGTAGAAATGAAACCTGTGGCCTGGATCCTTCTGCCTCAGCCCTCAACGTGTTGATGTTCCAAGTCACTACCACACCAAACTGCTGAGTTTGGCTTTCAAATGTCTCGTACCTCTGAACTACATTCATTCTCCCTTTCCAGTCTCCCTTTGTGTATTGTATCTGGACCCTCAAGTGCTCGCAGATGGGTGTCCTTGAAGATCTAAACATGTAGTCTTTGTCCATTGATAACTAGTTCATATTCCTAAAATCAAAACATTAAGCATAGCTTTTAACAGAAGGAAGTCTTCAGAGAAAAGCCTGAAGATACCAGAGAGGCTGATCTTTCCAACTAAGCCACAGACCAAGCTAGAACGGAAGTGAAAGATGGTGCTGAGACCAGAGAGGGAAGATGTGTGTACCAGGAGTGGCTTTAATTTTTCTAGTAAGAATGTTGATTCTACCCTATGTTGTCATTGTTGTGTTTTACTTGATGGCCAGATTTCTTTTTAAAAAAAGCATAAATAAATTTCTTCTCTTAGGATACATACCTCAAGTAAATTATCTAATTTAGCTAATAAGTAAGCAATTTGAAAACAACATCCTAATTAGGTCATGAGAAACACCATGGCCCATACAGAAGAAATGTGCAGTCACTGGACACCCCAAGAGACTCAAAGGACTGCGTGGAAGGGAAGTAAATTTTCTGCCCTAGAAATCTAGCAAAAGATCTCATTTAAGGATTGAAGACTCAGAGAAAAGACCCAAGGAAGGAGGTAGAGAAGGGGAAGTGTTTTCTGGGGCCCAGAGATTAGGAGTGTTTAGACCCCACTTAGGAGAAAGACCTGATAGTGTCTGGGTTTGTGCTTTAGTTTGACCCTGTTCCTGCGAACTTGCTGACAGGAAGGTCGGAAGGCCTGGTTATCATCACTGAACAGATTCAGAGACCCTGTGGTCTACTCCCAGTTGAAGAGAGAACAAGTCCCATTTTCCCCGACACAGTGTCAACTTCTTTTGAAATGTGCTGTTGTCGAATAAAAAGGGGATGGAGTCTGAATTTTATAACAAATGAAAGTGAAATAAAAGGAAATCCGTATCATCTCAATCAAAGCACGTGTCATCCGAGCCGGCTCCCTGGCTCATCCCTTGGCGTTGGTGACTCAATGCTGGGAGTTATGGGTTTGTTAAAGAAGATGGGTTTTGATCAAGTGTCACGTCTGTGTGACAGTGATGTGACCTGCTCTTTATCACTGCAAAGGAAAATGGGGGCCACAGGAGCTTTATAGTTAGTTGCCAACATAAATTAGGAGTCTTGTGGAATGGGCTCTTTTGCAATTGGCCTTGACCTTTCAAGGACCCAATGAATGTGTGTATGTGAGACTCCGCACACATGTGCAACTGTGTGTGGAGAGATGGCAAAAAGGCCATTTCCTAGCCTGTGCTAATGGGCTGGTTTCCCCTCTCAAGTTTAACTTACTGTTGTCACACATGGCTGTGGTGCTAAAATAGCCCTCGTTCTTGAAGTACCAGACAAAGGTCTCCGTGTCTTTTGCTCCTTTGGAATGTCAGAGTTGCCACTGCATAGATTCAAAGATGGAGAAGCAGAAGGAAGCACTTCAGGTGCCTGATGCCATTTCTGTTCCCCCTTTATAGAGGGAACAGAGAACAGGCAACGCTGGAGTCTCCTGGCTGCTGAACCTCCAATGGGCAGCACACCTTCAGGTGTGAATTCTGATGAACTTGGAGCAATGGAAGCAGAGAGAAAATGCAATACACAAATACCCAAGGCTGTCCTGGAGTGGTCATGAGACAGGGAGATTGGATGATCTATGCTCAAGGAGAATATCCTCTAAGATGCAACCCCCACTTTTACTGGGTGATTACCTGTTCAACAATTCTCTTAATGCCCACAGAGGAACTCCCCCCGGGCTCTATAAGCCTGTCCCGGGCACTGTTCAATCCAACTGTCTTCTCGCTGTCTCCCAAACACTCAACTACTGGCCTTGCCCAGGTCACTCCCTACCTGGAAAGCTGCACAATTTCTCTTTCCCATGGAGGGGGCTACTCGTCTTTCCTAGGCTGGAGTAGCATTCCTGTCTCAGGGAAGACCAAGCACCCACTGCCATAGCCTTAACTCCCTTTCTTTTTTATTTTATTTTATTTTATTTTTTTCAAAACAGGGTTTCTCTGTGTAGCCCTGGCTGTCCTGGAACTCACTCTGTAGACCAGGCTGGCCTTGAACTCCGAAATCCGCCTGCTTCTGCCTCCCAAGTGCTGGGATTAAAGGCATGCGCCACTACTGCCCGGCTATTAGTTGGCATTTCTAAGTGTGATTCCTGTAAAAGCAACCCTAGGAGTTCTCCTCTCTAACACTTTTGTAAAGGACATTAACATTAACTCCTTTTCTTTAATGCAGAATATGAGCCTGCTGGGGATGGGTCAGAGCAAAGCAGATCAGGAAGTCTGCTTTCAAGAAGGCTATCTGTAGTCCTTGGGGACCCTGACTGCAAGCTGAAACAATGTAGAAGCAGGTTGGAATGTAACTGAGACTTGCCAGGAAATTAGAGAAAGCAGTAGCTAAGGTAGCCTGGAGTAGAGGTTGGTTGCTGTTTAGAAACCTATTGACCTCCAGGGAGGTTCTAAAGCCAGCCAATCAAACACCTCGGGAGGAGAGAGGTGAAGCTGGGGCAAAGGTGCTTTGCCCCAGCACTTTTCAGGTCTCTCTAAGAGTGGTGTCCTCTCCCAGTTTTCTGGTCTTTGAAAGCTGTGGTAATTTGAATGAGAATGGCCTCCAAAGGTCCATGTGTTTAAATGCTTGGTCCCTAGTTTGCTGGAACTGTTTGGGAAGGATTAGGAGGTGTGGCTTTGTTATAGGTCCCTGGGGGTAGGCTTTGAGGTTTCAAAAGCCCACCCCAACCCAGTCTCACTTCCTCTGCCTTCTACCCGCTGATCAGGGTGTAAGCTTTCAGCTACTGCTCCAGAGCCATGCCTGTCTTCTTGCTGCCTTGCTCTCCCCTCGATGGCCATAGACTCTAACGCTCTGTGATTGTGAACCCCAATAAACTCAGTTTTTTATAAGTTGCCTCAGTCATAGTGTCTCTTCATAGCAGTGGAAAAGTAGCTCAGACAGGAGGGGCAGAAGTATTTCGCTTTGATTTCTTCTCCTAGGAGCTCTGCAGTCAGCTGGGCTCTGGAAAACAGTGTAGATTAGTAAAATAAAAAGAAAACCTTTGGGACTGGAGAGATGGCTCAGTGGTTAAGAGCACTGACTGCTCTTCCAGAGGTCCTGAGTTCAATTCCCAGCAACCACATGGTGGCTCACAACCATCTGTAATGGGATCTGGTGCCCTCTTCTGGTGTGTCTGAAGACAGCTACAGTGTACTTGTATAAATAAAATAAATCTTTAAGAAAAAAAGAAAAACCAGGCAGTGGTGGCGCACTCCTTTAATCCCAGCACTGGGGAAGCAGAGGCAAGTGGATTTCTGAGTTCGAGGCCAGCCTGGTCTACAGAGTGAGTTCCAGGACAGCCAGGGCTACACAGAGAAACCTTGACTTGAAAAACCAGAAGAAGGAGAAGAAGAAGAAGAAAAAGAAGACCTTTGTTGTTGAATACTGAGTACAAAGGAATACATACACACACACACACACACACACACACACACACACACACATATATAGGGTCTATCCGTACTACCCTCCCCCACAGACAGACATCCCTCAGTGTTTGCTTTGCTGACCTGTCACCCCCAACCCTAATCCCCATTAAGACGCTATTAGCCATCTCCCTGGACAGTTTCCCAGCCTTATTCTTCCTCAGATGCCTTCTTACTTTAAGAGTCTGGATCCCTGTTCCTTACTTCCTACCAATACGACCATGGACAAGTTCTTCAGCCAGTCAGGGTGCCAGCTAGCTCATCTGTAAAATGTGTTGGCATAATGCTGTTTCGTGATTCAGTTCAGATAATCCATGTATAGTACTGGGCACAGGGTCTAGTATAGCTGTGACCCCATACAACTGCCTGGGGGAGTGTTCCTTCTCCTGGGTTTCATGACCCTGCTGCAAATGGCTGGCTTCCTCTTTTTGCTAGGCTTGCTCCCTTCCATGGGTCTGCCCTCCCCGTGGGTGGTATTGTTACTGTGGTTCCGGCTTCTCCTCCTGACCACACTTCCTCTTCTTAGCCACTCCCCATTTGTATCAGTTGCTGCCACTTAATTTCCCTTATCCAGCCCCTCCCCTTCTCCCACATCTCTCTGCCTTCTAGTATCCACTAATCCAGGGTATCAGTGCCTCCATGAAGGCAAGCCTCCTAGACCTCACCTTCGCCCCTCCTCCCACCCGTCTCCTCATCCTGTCCAATGTTCCCTTAGAGACTGGTTCCAGTGGATACCAAAATCTGTGGAGGTTCAAATCCCACGTATAAGATGGTGTTTGCATACAACCCAAGCACATCCTTCCATACAGTTTAAATCGGCTCTCAATTACCAGGATTACCCAATACACTGTAAATACTCCATCAGTAGTTGCTGTGTTCTATCTGAGGAGATAATGAGCAGGAAGAAGAAAGTCTGCGAGTTTCTGTTTGGTGTAGGTGCAACAGAGGAGGTAAGCCCCTGTGACAGGGTATTCCTACACGGCACTGCATCCATGGGGCTTCAGCTTAATATTTGCACGCAAGAACCTCGAGTTCTGCCTTTTGGAATTTTTTTCCTGAATGTTTCAATTGGAGGTAGGTCATATCCATGGGTTCAGGTCCCGGAGCCTCAGAAGTGCTTACTGTGAGCCCTCTCTGCCGATTCGCTTCCATCTTGCCATTTCTTTCTTTTACCGATCCGAGCTCTGGAGCGTCTGCAGTGCTACCAATGTCCCTAAGAAGTGCTCCCTGAGCAGGGAGCTTTCAGCTGACTGTTCTCATGGATATCCAGGTGTCCTATGGATACCTCAGGGATCTCCCAGGGCAAAGAGGAAAGTAAGCTGACAAAAGGGAGAACGGGGTTTAGGCTAGGAGGTAGGCAGAGAGGCCTGCCTAGCTCCAGGTTCAGGAATTGTCTCGAAACAGGGCTGGAGGAGCCCAGGCAGGATTGCAACAGCCTTGGACCAAAATAAGCAGCCCAGGGGTGAACTGAAGATCTCCCAACTAGACATTCATTGCTCAGGAAAGGAGACCAACCTAACCTGGCTTGCAAGGTCTACCACGCTTGGCTCTTACTCAGCCTCTCTCCACTTAGAGCAGCCATTAAATGCACACCAATTCCACGTCTTAGATCATTATGTTCCTGATCTTGTGAGGCTTCACATAACTTTACCTTTAACATTTATTTGGCTACCAAAATAAAAACAACTAACACTTAGTATTGACTATGGTTTCTTTCAGGGTCATAGATAAAAATATAAGCATTGGCTTGTTATTAAATGTAATATGAAATGTTTGTGTACTCAAAGCTAGTAAGTAAGGGTGTTCAGCTGGACACAGTGATCTAGCCTGTAGTCCCAGTACTTGGGAGGCAGGAGAATCAGGAGTTCAAGGCTATCCTTGGCTACATAGCAAGTTTGAACCAACATGGGCTACTGAGACCTTGTCTTAAAAACGAAACACGAACAAGCTAGGCTACTGGAGAAATTTACATTTTACGCCTCTGAAATAAATAATTTCAGCTTTGCCTTGTGCTTTGGAGCTGAATCTTTTCTAAGCCCATCTCAGGTGTTTCTGTGGGAACTTGGCAGGTTTGCAGTCCTGCTGGGAAGCTTAAAGAAGCTGAGGTGCTTGAGCCACTGGGACTGTGCTGTGTCAGTCAGGCTGCAGGGAGGGTCATGTGAAGATGTCTCAGATGTAAAACTGGTAGGATCCAGTGAAAGATTCCATGTTGTGTGGAGGGAGGACTCTAGGGTGACTTGGAGAGTCTGGGTGACCAATGGAGTTGGTCCCCAGAGACACACTAAAGGAGAAGTTAAAGCAGACGGAGCACACGTTGGCATGAGCCTATTAATTCAGGGGTACTAGAAGAACCCTTAAGTGAAGGTGTCCAGGGGACAGTGGATGAGTGAGAAGAGGTCCCAAGGATGACCCACAATTGTTTTATGAGTCGTGACAAACAAATACGGTGTGGACTTCTGAAGAGCCAACACCAGGCCTTCTCTACCACCCTCAGGAAGGCACGGCCATCACTCCACAGAATACATAAAACGGAGCAACTGGGAGGTGAAAGAACGGATCCAGGATCATGCAGATATAGGTCATGGCACTCCACCCTACTTTGAACCTTTCAGGTTGGAAGATGGGGTGGAATGGGAGGTAAAGGTTTGCAGTAGGGACAGTTCCTTAGGGAATGCCTAAGATTTTCAGAGTCACGGAGAAGAAGCAACCAGACAAGAAGGAGGACCTGTAGGGGATCTGGCCGAGATGCCTTGGTGAGGCTGGAAGAAGGACAGAGCCGTGACTGAGGGGCCGACAGTGTGGCCCTGGAGACCTTAGGAGCACGCAGAGGTAAATCGGTATGGATTTTCCAAGGTGATAGGAACGCATGGAGCTACCTTGTCATCGTCTCTTTCCCCAAGCTGGGTATCACTGTTCCACTGCACCCCCACCAACCTGTCTATGGCCCAGAGTAGCTCAGGACTGGTGGTCCCTAGTGAGGACGGGGCAGGGCAGGGAGTTCCATGAGGGACAAGAGATAGATTTTAAAGTTTAGTAAGAGCATGTCTTTCCAGTTGCTCAGCTGGAAGGTAATGGGGAAGGCTGCAGCCTGGAGGGTGGCAGTGTGTAAGGGACCCCCCACCTCAGCCAGGGACCAAATGATAGAATGAAAAGGACGCTGGGCTCACCCATTTATCCACCCAGTGTCTTGCCTACCAATCCTGCTTTACCAACCGCCAACTGTAAAGTCTAGCCCAAATTCCCTATACCCCGCCTCTCTGTTTCCTCAAGAAGTGACAGTTAAGTCAATCTTGAAGAAAGAAGGGAGTCAGTTTGCTCCAAAATAATGCTGTTGCCACACATGATATATGATATTAGGTAACCAAAGTGCAGGCTGCTGAGGGTGTGGGGGACCCAGCAGTCAGAGGGCACGGCTTTCTAAGCTGCCTTTAAAGCAGAAGGCATTTTTGAGGTTCACATACATGGCTCACTCTGAAAATGCTCTTCTTTACCAAAGCAACATCGGCTTCTTTGAAAGCCTGTCTAACGAAAAACTAAAATTGAACTCTTGAGGGCGTGTACTGCTCTGGCAGAGAATCTGAATTCTTTTCCCAATGCTAATATTGGGTATCTCACAACTACCTGTAACTCCAATCCCAGGGGACCCTTCTGAGTAAGCAGCATCTACCTCAAGAACCGATATCATCAGAACCTGCCCAAGGGTGCTCACCATCCTGCCTTTCCACACAGCAGTTTGGTTTTGTGAATGGCTTCATTAGATGTTGTTTCTGGGATTACTGAGGAACCGACTGTTGATCCCTGCTTTAGGGGATGTGTTGCAGTTCCTCTTTCAACAGGCAGTCATCTTAGGTTATTTGTCCAGGAAATGCTCGGCTCTTAAGCAATGTCTATTTTGGTTAAAGTGTGCTTGCTCTCCTACAGGCTCGCCTGACAATCCAAAGTCTGCCAGTACACTTCTCTGCTGTGAACCAACATGGTACCTCTCTAGGTGACCCCTGGCAGGAGTCACTTTTCAGTGAGTGGCAGAGCTATGTTCTTTCAGTGTCTATGAGAATTACAGAAATAGGTCACTGAACCTTTTTAAAAATAGAATTGACACATTTCAGGAAAGCACTTTTTTTTTTTTTCTGCTGAGATGGCATACAGTACAAAATGAAGCAATCTTGAGAAGTAGAATTTTTAAAACCTTTTTTTAGTTTTATTTACGCTGTGTGTTTGACTGTGTTGCATGCATGTGTTGTGTATATGTGTGCCACAAGTGGGCCCGGGGCTAGAGGAGATCGGAAGAAGGTGTCAGATGTCGGTGGTTCTAAGTCATTTTGTGGGTTCTAGTTGAACCCAGGTCCTCTGCAAAAGCAACAGGTGCTTGC
>JADRCH010000029.1:3959499-3976006 GCA_019843965.1 Rhynchomys soricoides | reverse complement strand
TCTTCTTCTTCTTCTTCTTCTTCTTCTTCTTCTTCTTCTTCTTCTTCCTCCTCCTCCTCCTCCTCCTCCTCCTCCTCCTCCTCCTCCTCCTCCTTCTGTTTGTAATTTATTTGTACATTTTAAATTATCTTCAAAATATATGTCTCCAAACGGCCTTTCTCATCCCTCTTTTGTTTCAGTAACCTACTGTTCCTCTCTCCAGTTTCATACTACACGTGGTATTCTATCCATTTCCATTCCTTCTTCTCCCACCCCATGGCTCCCTTTCTAGTTTCCTGGACCCTACCAGCACTCGAGTCAAACACACAGATTTAAGACTCTGAAGCATGGATCTTCAGAGAAGAGAGAACACATAATGGTTATCTTTATCTTAATTCTTATACCTTACTCAGTATAAAATGTCCAAGATCCACCCATTTTCTTGCAGTTTTATTTACTACCAAATAAAACTCATTTGTTTATGTTTTCATCATCCACCAAGCAGCTGGCAGACATCTAGCTGGATCTTGTTTTCTAGCTGTTGTGAGTAGAGCAGCTACACACAATATTCCATAACCCTCGAGTTCTTCTACTCCCCAGAACAAGTCCAACTCACATTCAAGGAAGAAGGACACAAAAGGTGTAAATTCCAATATCTCAGGGCCATGGACCACATCACCCACCATGGAACAGGCTGGCATTATATACCTCCAGAAACAATGGCACTAGAAAATATACATCGTCAGCTCTGTAGTGAAAACTTTAAGGGTGCTTTGGAAAGTCGGTAAGATGGTGTTTTGCTGGGGCAAACATGTGACATGTGATGAGGGATTCTTTGCTAATGACACACATGTATTGGTCTGCATTACATTGCATAGCTGAGCTCCATTTGTCAGGACTCCATAGAGAGAAATGCACCAAAATACTTCTGGTGGTGTGTTGCAGTTTCTTGTGGCTTCCGAAGACTCGGGCTGATTGGCAGAGTAATGTCAGTTGAGACAGGTGCATGTGTTGAGGCAAGACACCTGTGCTGAGGCAAGACCCATGGAGGGCACGTGATGTTTGAGGGTGTTTAGGACCCCACGAGCTGATGGAGGCTGAGCTTGGCTTGCTGGTACAGTTAACTGTGCCCGGCTCATGGTTCTTGAGTCTTCACTGATCTTTGCTTCCCTGAGAGAGGCACAGCTGAGAATTTCTGTCATTCCTGGCTTCTCCTGCTGACTCAAGCTGAGGCTGAGGCCTGGCTGTCTCTGCAAGGTCATGCCACCGCTGCTGATTCGTGCTTGCTATCTGAACTCTACCAAACTGGACTGCTGGTGCATCTGTGAAATGTTTACAAGTGGATCAAGCTGCTGCTGCTGACCTGTGAACTGAACTGCCGATTTCCAGACAACACAGACAGAAGTTGCTCCAAAGAACCTTTCTAAACAGGTCCACTCCCCCTGTATCCTTTCTTTTCCACTACCTCGGGTGGGTGGTGGGCTAAAAGGGGGGTTAAAGTGAACCATCATTAAAAGTAGGTTTTGAAAACTGAAAGTTACACTGTAGTATCGTCAGGGCTGAGAGGAAGACAGAAGAAACAGACAGATGTAGAATGTGAACACTCTATAACAGCGGTTCTCAACATTTAGTCCCAATCTCTTCTGGTGTCATATATCAGATACTCTGCATATAGGATACTTACATTATAATTATGTAATATAATAGCAAAATTACAGTTATGAAGTAATGATGGCATGGCTTTATGGTTGGTGTCACCACGACATGAGGAACTGTATTAAAGGGCCACAGCCTTAGGAAAGTTCAGCTCCACTGCTCTATAAGAAAATTCACCTGGACTCTAAAAATGTCAGCATCCTGGAGAAGAAGTCAAGCTCTCCTAGGCTATGTAAGATAGAGTTTCTGATTTGCTATAGGAAGCCAGGGAAGCATATGGCAAAAGGCACACTACAACCATCAATTAACTTGAACACAGACCACCTATCAAACTATTAATGTAGTGTCAGATTCAATGGCTGTGCAATGGGACTCTAGCTACAGAGGAGAATCCCTTTTCCTTTAGTGAAAAGAGTAGGAGTCAAATGTTAGGAACCTCTGGGCATGGTGGCGCACGCCTTTAATCCTAGCACTTGGGAAGCAGAGGCAGGTGGATCTCTGTGAGTTCAAGGCCAGCCTGGTCTACATAGTGAGTTCTTAACAGCCAGGGTTATATAGAGAGACCCTGACTCAAACAAAACAAAACAAAAGTGTTAGGAACCATAGAAATGCAAATTACAAGGTTTTGGTGCTTATAAGTTACTTTTCAATGGAAAAACTACAACCGAATCTATCACTATATATAGGTGTACGTATTTTAGATATTCCTTGTACTACTCTTTCATCTTTCTCCTGCCCTTTAACATGTTCCCACTAGCCGGGTGGTGATGCACGCCTTGAATTCCAGCACTCAGGAGGCAGGAGCAGGAGGATCTCTGAGGCCAGCTTGATCTATAGAGCAAGTTCCAGGACAGCCAGTGCTACACAGAGAAAACGTGCCTCAAAAACAATCTAATTACAACAAACAACTAATTAGTTTTTCCAACTAAAAGGTAGAGGCAGAGAGTGTGGATGACGTCCGGAAGGCATCCCGGTCTCTGTGTGAAGAACCTTGGGTTTTGCTGGGCTACCCTCGAGATTCTAGGAAGCATTCACGGTGTACATGTTGGCGATGGCCTGAGACATCCCTCTCCGCACCAGGTACGGTTTAGAAGGCATCTTCTTAGAGCATTGGCGCTGCTACGACACACTTCTGGAGACCAAGATGTGGATAAAGAACAGAAATCTATCAATTCACAGCTCTGGGGAAATTGAACAGACAAAGCTCAAGATGTCAGCTTGTATTACACAGTGACACTTTGTCTGAGAAAACACATCAGTAATCAAACCATAGGCGGGTGGTTGGCAGAGTTAGAGAGACCGGGACTCCAAGTCTTGCACTGTTGCTTCCTGGTTGTGTAAGTTTGGGCAGGTGGCAAAACTTCTCTGACCCTAGGTTTTGTCATTTACTAAAGGGGGAGTGACCATGCCCACTCTGCCTGGCTATGGCAATGTCCTAAGTAGATACTTTCTCTTAGGCCACTTCCCATACTTTGGATTCATCCACTCATCAAACATCTCTTGCTGTGCGTGCTTGGGAAAGCATACATGTCTGAGCCAAGTTACTCTAGGGATCAAATGGGAGAAAGAATCCATGTGGTCAGTGCTAAAAGGGAGGTGCTGGGACTTTATGCAGTGAAGACTTCATGGAAGGTTTCACGGAGGCTGTGGAGCTGCGCTGTCTGCAGAGGTGAGTTTGGTGGCCCTGGACTGTTGAGAGAAGAGAGTGTGCTCTTGCAAGGACACTCGAGACAAATGCATTAAGTGCTTTAAGCGTCCAGCATGTGGCTAGACCTCCTTGGAAAAAGAGCTTGGCCCGTGGGAGGGAAATGGGTCACAGGCAAGCAGTATCAGGCTTTAAAGAAATGTTTCTTTTCTTTTTCTTTTTTTTTTTCCTTTTGTAAAGATTTATTTATTTGTCATATGTAAGTATACTGTGGCTGTCTTCAGACACTTTTTTCTGCTCACTCCTGTAGTTGTCTTCAGACACTCAGAAGAGGGCATCAGATCTCATTATGGATGATTGTGAGCTTTCTTGTGGTTGCTGGGATTTGAACTCACGACCTTCGAAAGAGCATTTGGCGCTCTTAACCGCTGAGCCATCTCTCCAGCCCCAATGGTTACATTTTCTTTTTTAAAGGCAAAAGAGCAAGAACTCCAAGCATTCACTTCCCATACCAAAGTAAGTGTATCTTCCTGGGATCTCCTTCCTGCTGTCAGGAACCACCATGGTTCTTCCATGTCGTCTCTTCGTTTCTAGAAAACAAGAAAGAAAAGATAGCATCCTGGTGGCTCTAAGCAGCACAAGGACACCAGGTCTGTGTTAGCCCTGGGCTGAGAACTCAGTGCTCCCTGTCCCCAGGGACCTGGCCTCCTGAGCCAGGGAGTTTCCCCCTTGCCCACTGCACACATGCACAAGGAGGCCTGTTGCCTCGTTCCAAATCATTGTTCTAAGAACAAAAGTATGCACAAATAAGTATTTCCATCTTTATTTCAAATTCTAGGTTTCAACGGCAATATTAATGCTACTCCGCAGTGCTGTAATACTATATCATTATTTCTATTTTACAGCTCTTTCCTTAAAGTAGCAAAGCGAATGTTTAGAACAGCAAAACTCTCAGCCCCACAATTCCCCATTCAGGCTCAGAATCTGTACTCTCCTTTCAGAATTGCACATAATTGAAAACAATGCAAACCCCCGATGTGCTAAATGCCGCAGTCATTAAAGCATTTTTTTTTTTAAATTTTTGGGATAAAAGATCATTCTTGTGGTTGGGGTTATTATTTATTTATTTTTAGAAACCCCAAACAGGCTTGCTTCCTGTTCCCAGACTGACATCTGCTGGGGACCACAGGCTGGCGGGCTTGGGAGGCAGGCCCGCAGCCGGCTGCCACTCTGCGTCCTGGGGCTTATCAGAGCTCGATGCTGTGGCCAGATCAGAGTTCAGCACCCGTCCGGGGACCCCACTTTCTCTCGCGCTTCTAGCACACTTTCTCTCGCGCTTCTAGCAGCTGAGGTAAGGCCCAGAGCGACAATGTTTTGCCACAGGAACTCCAGGTTAGCGACTCTGGCAGGGAAGGGAAGAGTTAGACAGAAATAGGAGCGTGGACAGGATGTGTGACTCCACTGTATGATCCTCGCCCTGGTGTCACTAGGCCCCTGAATTGTTTCCTGCCTCCTTCAGGATGCCTCTGTGTGCATGACTCACTTTTTTTGCATTGGTTCTTCTGCTCTGCACGTTCAGTCCTATAAGGGAGATCCCAATTCCACACTCAACCAGGAGCCAAGCTTCAAGTGCAGAATGAGATCAGAGTGGGCCCTGGCCTATTTCTCAATCTCACTTTATAGCAGTCTGGCTCTTCTACCACTCGCCTCCTCCTCCTCTGTCTCCTCCCCACCCTTGGGAGCGAAGCTTGGAAGGCTTTCAGTGTGGAAAGATCCTTTGCCCTCTTGGCACCCACACTTCAGCGGGCCGGATTCCCTGGCGTTCTCCCGTTACCTACATCAGTCCAGCCTGATCCTCCTGTCTCTAACCTCTTCCTGAAATGCTCCTCTTCCTCCTCTAAAATTATCTTTGTAAGATTTGCCTTTATTATCTTTAACTGTAAGTATATGGGGGTGGGCTATGTGAACATGAGTGCCGGTGTGGGGCACTGATCCCTTCGGAGCAGAGATACAGGCAGCTGGGAACTGAATTCCTGCCCTCTGCGAGAGGCAGCAAGCACTGTTAAGTGCCAAGGCATCTCTCCGGCTCCCTCTGAACTACTTTGCAAGGCAGGCCCGAGCCCATGTAAGTACCGCTAGTGGAAACTCACAGACGCAGAAAGTCCCTTTGCCTGATGTTCAGATGCCATGTCCCAGCCCAGCAGGTGGGGGTGGGTGGAGGGTGTGTCCCAATGCCTGGGAGCCCGTGGTGGGGACCAGGGAACAATTGGAGAGGTGATTAGAAGGACTAGCTGTGGAATTATGGAGTTGAACAGCGAATATGAGATGGGAAGTCTGGCTCGATGCTGTCTTAGGTTATTGTTATTTTTAATTTTAGAATAGGGTTAGACTTAAAAGAAATTTGCAAGAACATCCCATAGACTTCCTATATACCCTACAACCATTTTTCCCCTCGGTTTGCACTGCTAGACAAGGCTCTGAGCTCTCGCTGAAGGCCTGTGTGATACTCCGGCCGCACGGAGAACACTTCTGCGGAATGACCACGGCAGGGAGGGGAGGGGCTCTGAGGACGCGGGAGGGTGTCCAATGAATACAGTTTCTGTTGCCTTCTAGTTCTTGTAAGTGATACTACATGCAGACGGAGCACCAAAAAAGCCTCCCCCCACCCCCAAGAAAGGGGGTGTAAGTTTGGGCAAACCAAATGTACTCTTTATCCTGTTTGGCATCAATATTCAAATCGGCCTCTGGGAGCGTTCATCCATTCTTGTGCCCTGCAGGGGAGTTCTCTGATGTAGGGCGCCGTTGTACTTTATCATCTGCCTAAATAAGAAAAAGTCTGTATTCCACACCACATCTGGCACTTGGAGCTTTCCACCCGTGGCTAGAATAGAAAGTTTCTTGTAAGAATACATTTAAGTAAAAAGAACAAGCCAATTAAGAAAAAACAATAAGCATTTTTTTTTAAAAAATAAAGTTTCTCTTGCTTTTTCTCCTCATTCTTTAAAACTCTAGAAGGAAAATATGCATCGTCGTGGGATCCAGTTGGAACTCCTGGGCTGGTGCCTCTCTGTGAGATAGACCTTCACCTTCACCCAAGCCAGACCTTCTGGCCCTAGCACAGCAGGGCTTGTTCCTGCCTGAGTCCTTACACATTATGTTCTGTTTCCTCGAAAGGCGTCCTCTCTCTTCCCTGGTACTTGGGGTTTCTTCTAATCTCTGCTCAGATCCATCCTCCCCAGTGAGTCTTTTTGTTTGTTTGTTTGCTTGTTTGTTTTTCTCGAGACAGGGTTTCTTGTATAGCCCTGGCTGTCCTGGAACTCTCTCTGTAGACCAGGCTGGCCTCGAACTCAGAAATCCGCCTGCCTCTGCCTCCCAAGTGCTGGGATTAAAGGCGTGCGCCACCACTGCCCGGCTCCAGTGAGTCTTATGTGACCGGCTGTAAGGTTCCATGATTTGGGTTTGGTTGTCTCCTAATTTAAGCTCAGGAAGCTTAGTTGGTGGAGTGAGTAGTAGTAGCCACTCCATTCATTATTCTAAGCCTCACAGCGGCACTGACAGGAAGTGTTGAGATTCCCTTGAATCAAGAAATTGAGGCTCAGAAACAGAAGTTTCCTTCCCCAGGCTGCAGTAGGCAGGAACAGCCAGGATCCGCCCACCTTCTCTCTTACTCTCCACTACAAGAGCTGAACACCATGAGAACATCACAGGGTTTCCGGGACAAGATGGCTGGGCAAGGCACTTTCAGAGTGCCAAGCCTGAGTACAGGAGCTGACTGATCTGCTCCATGGTTGTGTCAGTCAGGTGGCATGTAAGAGGCTGTTCTTGCCTCCCTGTTCATCTTCATCTCTGCACTGGAATTCTCCTGTCTGGCCTTAGCCAGGCAAGGCAGACCTATGCTGTGTTAGACTCTGGGGTTTACAGTTTGTGCCTTTTTTTTTTTTTTTTTTTTTTAGCTCAGCAGAAATATGTTGCCGGCTTATGTTCTTTTATCTAGCACATGGGCTGAACCAAGAGAACTTGGTAAGCATGAGGAAAATAAATGATTGGATGGATGGATGGATAAATGGATGGGTGGGTGGATGGGTGGGTGGATGGGTGGGTGGGTGGGTGGATGGGTGGATGGGTGGGTGGATGGGTGGATGGGTGGATGGATGGGTGGATGGGTGGATGGGTGGATGGATGGATAAATGGATGGGTGGATTGGTGGATGGGTGGGTGGATGGGTGGATGGATGGAAACTATCAAGGAATAGACACATTTTTGTCTTTAGACATTTCTAACACATTTGACACGCCGTGACTGAAGGAGAGTGAAAACTAACACTCTCCAGATAATACTTCTCCAACCAGATGTGCAGAGACTAAACAAAAAAGGGAAGAAAAGAAAGAAAGAAAGAAAGAAAGAAACCCTTCACACTGCTTTGCATTCTGTGCCCACATCTCTAGTAGAGTGATGTGGTTGTCATATTCAACACGTCTGGTCTGCACTTGGGACTGGTGACACTAAGACATGTTAACTGGGATAGAATAAACACCATGGTCTATGAGATGTAGAAGCACCAACAGCATCAAGGGAAGAGCAGATAGGAAAAGTGGCTGACCAGGGCCACACAGTCCAGATATCACAACTGCCACCTATCAGTGATAGGAAAAGTGGCTGACCAGGGCCACACAGTCCAGATATCACAACTGCCACCTATCAGTGATAGGGAAGTAAGGTTTTCTTTTTGGTTTTTCGAGACAGGGTTTCTCTGTGTAGCCCTGGCTGTCCTGGAACTCACTCTGTAGGCCAGGCTGGCCTCGAACTCAGAAATCTGCCTGCCTCTGCCTCCCGAGTGCGGGGATTAAAGGTGTGGGCTACCACTGCCTGGCGGGAAATAGATTCTTAAAAGATGGTCATGTTTGGTCTGAAACCTTACACCTGTGCAGCTATCCATGGCTGCAGTTAATGGGAAGAAACTTGCTCTGCACTGTGCACATTTGGCCTCTCCCGTGTGTGGACCCTATACAACACAGTAGTGTTTGCGTGGTATTCGGTACTAACAATCTAGAGATGATTTAAAGTACACGGGAGGGTAAGTGCAGGGTACGCAGGTCCCTGCCTGAGCACACATAGGCTCTTGGTATCCACAAGGCTCTTTGGAACCAATCCCCATCAGACATAGGTAGACTGTATTTCAGTGATTGCCATGGACATTCCATTTATCAGACTGTATGGCCCTACCATTTTCTACTCTTCTAAATTCATCAGTAGAAGGATAACACATTCACCAATGAGTCTTGTTTAGAGGCCAAAATGGCTACATATGGATGAATGGATGAGAGGACACTATTTTGCCGGAGGGTACAGACCAGCCTAAGAATCTCTTAGGCACTACCATTTAAATTTTAAGTTATTTGTCTCCTTATTTACAATTAGCACCTGGTAATGCACTGATCTTATGGAGGTCCTTAGGATCTGTTACCATGGTTACCACCAATGTAAATGCTACACTATATAAAAGAAACTATTTAGAAATGGCTGGCTATTAAGCCAAGTCTATTTAGCTGGTTCAGGAGACATTTTATTCTGGTGGAGTCCTTGCATTTGGGTCCCACTTCAAAGTCAACGCATTAAGTTTTTGATGGGTTTTAAGATGCTTTCAGAGCCTCATGCTCTCACAGTAGGGAGCTGAATGTTTTTCAAAAGATCCCTGAAGAAAGTGATGCCTGGTAGAAAACAAGTGCAATGGGTGGAGAGCCGGGCAATCTTATTTTAAAAGTGTTCAAAACGCCACCAAGAATAGCAACATCTCCTCCCACAAGCCCACAGGCTCTCCCTCCAGGCCCAGAGGTTTCCAGCAGCTGTGCCCAGGCCTTCTGCGCCCATCCTTCAGCGGGGCAGACAGAAATGTGCAGATGAAAGGGCCTCCCACTGTCCCCCTTTCTGTCAGCAGACTGTAGGCCGTAAGGCCACTCTCTTGACATCCACTTGGCTTCTTAGTAGGTCACTGGGAAGCCATTTGCAGAACTACAAGACTATGGTCCACAAAAAGGTTACGTTAGTAGGATGGATAACTGGTATTTTCAGATGTGACTATTCCACCTCTCTCTCTCTTCCATGTAAGCAGATGAAGCACAGTGACCATTGCTAGGGAAGGTCTCTGCTGGGGCAGGAAACAAAACAAATCCTTGCTTCCAGCTTTGTTACCCAAACCCCAAGTCCTCAGAGAAATTCAGGAAAAAGAGTTTGAAGAGAAGGGAAAGAAAGGGAGGGAAGGGGAGGGGAGGGGAGGGGAGGGGAGGCAGGAGTGGGTGCTGTGGTGTCTGTCTGTGGTTCAGCAGAGCCTCAGGCTGGCCTTTGAGGCAAATGCCAGGGAGATGGGAAAACAGTCAGCAAGGACACCTAGAACAGGGTTGCAATGTAAGATCAGGCCGGATGGGTGACACTAGTCTGAGAGAGAGCAGTCAGCAAGGCCTGGGTCTGGAGAGGGAGCTATTCCACCAAAGCCAGAAGATCCCTTGAACGTGAATAGATTTCAAGAGGCAAACCAGGGCCCCAGACCTGGCAGAGTCATGGGCAGGGATTTGGGGGCATCTGAGTAGTGCCTATGTGTGCTGAAAGGAAGAACACACAGGGATCCCAGAAGCTGGGCATAACCCTGGGGTAGGTGAGAGAATTCTAGTACCAATGAGCTTATGGTCTTTCCCCCATCAGTCTGGTGAAAGGTACTTCAGGACAAATATTAGTTTCTTGTAGATTTCAACCTCTGGGCAGGGATTTGCACTCATGTTTGGGAAATGCTTATTTTAGAAAGTCACACAAAGTTCTTTCTTGTAGGATTTCTCAGAAATTGAATATTTGAAAATATTCCATTCTGGATCTTCAAGAAAGGCATTCAGTAGATCACTGGTGTCCTGGCAAATAATTAATAACCAACTTGAGAATTAAATCAAGGCTTAAAAGTCTTGATTTATAGTGTTGCAACTTCCATGTTGTAAACCCAGAAGCCATTCCAGTTTCAGAGTGCCCCCTCGGGGCTGCAGAGGACTTTGTTATTCTGTCAGTCTGTGATGCCAGTCCCAGGCTGACACCCTAACAAGCAGGGATGATCCAGAGGTCTCCTCTTCAGGGCAGATTCAACGAACTCACATGCAAAACTCTACCTTGGAGACACTTGCCAGGAACGTGGCTCCAAGACCTTGTGCTCTCACACACCAAACCATCAGCGCCGTGGCTCATTACAGTATTTCCACAGAGGTGTTTGTTTTTTGAGAAACACTTTCGCTGCATAGACAGCACTACTCTTGGACTCCTATGGTCACAGCCTCTGGAGTGATGGGATCGCAGGCATAGACCACCATGTAGTTAGGTTCTTCTACATGACCGTACTCACGCCATCATGAATGTTATAAAGAGTGAGGATGCTAACACACGCCTTTAATCTTAGACACTGGGAGGCAGAGGCAGGTGAAGCTTTGAGTTCGAGGCCAGCCTAGTCTACAGAGTTCCAAGATAGCCAGAGCCACACGGAGACACTCAGTCTCAAACAAAAACAAAAACAAAAACAGCAAACAAAGTAAAACAAAACAATTCAGAAAAGGCTGGGATCCTGTGCCGAGCTGACTATGCTCTCTAAGGACCCCACATAACTCCTGTGTGCTGGTGTTTGTGCCTCTGCTGAGGGCTATGCATCCCACAAGGTGGTTGGATGGGGTGTGCGACTTTGAGGCCTACAACATGACAGACAGCACAACCTTTGCCTTGTTTTTTCTTGAGCTCTCTCAAGGCTAGTCTGGATGAGTGTCACACTTGAGTGGCTCCTGGAGTAGAGCTCTGGAGCCCAGGTGGTAAGAAACTTATGAGGAGGCTCAATGTGTCTCTGTGCAGACGACCCCACCCCCACCTCTCCCCCCACCCCAGAAGCGGAGCCTCCGGCTCAGTCAAGCCCCTCCATGGCTGCAGCACAACCATGCTGGAGCTTCAGGCTCAGAGAAACTGCTAGATAATGTTGTTTTAAGATGCTAAATTTGGGGGGTAATTTGTTACGCCACATGATATAATTAATGCAGAACCCAATCTGTAGGAACGTTTTAACTTAAAAGGGAAGAAAAGATGAAACTGTATATAGAGAAATATGTAAAACCAAGCAGTATGTGGATAATTACGAACTGATTGTTACCAAGTTCTGAGAAATGGGGTGGGGGGAAGGAAGGGAAGGGGAGGGAGAGGGGGAGGGCACTGTATGGCCGGGGGGGGGGGGGCAAGAGTCTTATTTAGGAAGATTTCCAGAGGTTAATTTAGAAGGAAAGGGAGCCCGAAGAAAGGCAAGACCACATCATGGGGTTCTCTCCTTTGAGGACAACCCAAAACTTGAGGAGTTCATCCAAATGGTCTTTACAGAAATGTAAACTCACTTGAAAATCAAGAGTCTATCTTGAAGTCCGGCATGGTGGCGCAACCCTGTAGTTTCACTCCTTGGGAAGCAGAAGAGGAGGTTCACGTGAGCTCAGGTGTGGAAGTGGACAAAGTCCCGAGTCAACACATGTTGTTGATGTGAGTGCAGCTGTGTCAAGGATCCATGGGAATAGGTGAGTCCCAGGCAAGGCTCAGAGGGATGGCGAAGTCTTCCTCTGGTTCAAGTACCAGTGTTTACGAAGACTGACCAGTGGGAGCAAGAACTAGCAGTTCTACTTCCTCCTGGATGACCAGAGGACTGCTCCCTACAGAGACCTCCCACCAAGGTTAGCTAACCCCTCCACTATGTGCGGTGCGTAATAACCTCCAGCACTACATTTTGGGGTTTACCCCTCCACTATGTGCGGTGCGTAATAACCTCCAGCACTACAGTGTCTCCCTTAAGAACTAGCACAGCCTAGCTGGTCCCAGCTTTCCTGCGCGCGTCTGTCATTTCTTCAGTATCTGTCATTTCTTCATTCCCAAACAGCCAAGTCAGATTTCCGGGAACAAGCTGGGCAGGACCCAGCGCTCAGTAGTTTGAAAGCAGCCGGTACAACAGCATGTGATCCCGTGTTACAAAACAAAATGTAAATAAACAAGTGGTCAGGAGATGACAGCCAGTCAAGCTTGAGGACCTGAGTGTGAGCTTCCAGGACCAACCTAAAGTTGGGCCCCAGACTCCCAGCGTGTGCATGATGAGACAGGAAAAGGCCTAGAAGAAACCTAGCTGGTCTTGCATACACCGGGCAGACAACAGAACAGTGCACCTACTGTGTGCAAGGTGAAGACTGCTGCATCAGAGATTGTTTTCCTACCTCCACAAGTGAGCCACAGGAGTCTCTGTCTCTGTCTGCCTCTCTGTCTGTCTCCCCCCCCCCCCCCCCCCCACACACACAAAGAACAGATCTTTGGAACAATAGTCGAAGAGTCAACTTTTTTTTTTTTTTTTTTTAATTAAGACATTCAGACTTAAAAATTATCTGAAATTAAAAGGTGGTTTACCAGTCTGTAATCACTCACCATTGATGCTGGGCTGAGGAAAGCTAGGGTAATTATTAGGTTGGATTAAATCATAGAATCAGAAGATTTAGTTCTTGGGGAGTTGGTTTCCATGCTGGAGAAATAGATGCTCTCTGTTTAGCTGAAAGGAACAAACAGACAAACCAAAGCCCCTCAGCCGACCAGAGGAAATTCCTGCCTCTCCACAGCCTCTTTCTTTTCACTTTGCTTTGTCAAGGAGGTTTTAGACTCCTGGTAGAAGTCATGGTGGTGTGGAGGTGCTGACTGCAATAGTGCTCCTGCAACAGTGCTCCCATAACAGTGTTCCCATAACAGTGCTCCCACAACAGTGCTCCCATAACAGTGCTCCCGCAACAGTGCTCCCATAACAATGCTCCCACAAAACCTTTATTTCTCTTGATTCTCACTCAATGCCTTGGGGAAGCTTGTCTAAATCAAATAAAAAATTAAAGGACATGGATAGGCAGCTTAAAGAAAAAGTAGCGTGCAGTAAAAAGTAAATACATTAATATGTAAAAAGCACATCTAGTCTCATCAATAGTTGAATTTCTAAAAACTTTCCAGATGGGCAAAGTCTAAAAGTTTGTTAGTCCTCAGTAGCGGGAGGCAGGAAACGTGGGCAAGTCACAGGCAGCTGAGTTGGCAGAACCATTTCAGACATCCAAGAACCCTCAGCATGATGTTACGTGCACAATCCCCTTGTTCTAGCAGTTGTGTTCCTTGTACTTTCTCCTTGCTATGACTGTACAAGGAAGGGCAAGTTTAAGGACATTTTCTTCAGCCTTTTGGGAAATCATATAAAAGTTAGACATGTCAATGCATACAACATGAGGCCGGCTAAAACACCAAATGGTAACAAATACGTGTAATGTCTGCTTATTTCCTATACGTTTGTGAAATGGTGCAATCTTCCAATAGCCCTTAAAATGGACTCATTCTTGTCTTATGACATAAGACAAGAAGGAGCAGGCATAAAGAGAAATACCACTCAGCCAGCAAAAAGCTCAGAGGTAGGTCTCCGTGTGAACACACAAAGAACACTCATGATGTTTCAGGCAAGGCTGTGGAGCACAATCTTATTTATGATTAAAATAGTTTCCCATAACAATATGCATACATATATATTTATATTTAGGCAGAAAAAGTTTGCTACACAGATGAACCAGAAATAAGCAGCTAACAGGACAGCCATGGAAGGAGAAAGAATATTGTTTCATTTATTATTTATTTATTCTTGTTTTGTTTTGTTTTGTTTTGTTTTTCGAGACAGGGTTTCTCTGTGTAGCCCTGGCTTTCCTGGAACTCACTCTGTAGACCAGGCAGGCCTTGAACTCAGAAATCCATCTGCTTCATGCCTCCTAAGTGCTGGGATTAAAGGTGTGCGCCACCACTGTCCAGCTTATTTATTCTTTAATAATGCTCAGAGTTAGCCCATCTGCAAAGACTGAAGTCAGAGTTCTCAAGCCTGCTTTCTTCCTATACCAATTGCATGCTTGGGGGTGTTTTAGTCAGACCTTTCAGTGCTATAACAAATACTTGACACAAATACCTTACGGGAAGAAAACTTTATTTTGGCTCATGGTTCCAGAGGCTCATTGTTCCAGATGCTCATGGTTCTAGAGGCTCATGGTTCCAGAGGCTCATGGTTCCAAAGGCTCATAGTTCCAGAGGCTCATTGTTCCAGAGGCTCATAGTTCCAGAGGCTCATGGTTTCAGAGGCTCATGGTTCCAGAGGCTCATGGTTTCAGAGGCTCATGGTTTCAGAGGCTCATGGTTGCTTGGCCCACGTACTTGGGCAGTGCAGTGTACCATGTCCACAGGAGTTTATAAAAAGAGACCTTCACCACTGAACAGGGCTGGGGAACAGGGACAACTTTCAAAGTCATGTCCCATCAGTGAGGGACCTCTTTTCTTCAGCTGGATCCCATTCTTTAAAGTTTTCAGAACCTTCTAAAATAGCGGGACTAAATGTTCAACACATGAGTCTGTGGGGAATTTTTCATATGCAATCCATAAAGGGGAGGGGGGGTGCTGGAGAGATGGCTCAGCAGTTAAGAGTACTGATTGTACTTTCAGAGGTCCTGAGTTCAATTCCCAGCAACCACATGGTGGCTCACAATCATCTGTAATGGGATCTGGTGCCCTCTTCTGGTGTGTCTGAAAACAGCGACATTGTACTCACATATATAACATGAATGAATGAATGAATGAATGAATAAATCTTTAAAAAGGGGGGGAGGGCTGTGGGAACTAACATTCACTCAGGGTTTCTATTTCTGTGGACAGACACCATGACCACAACCACTCCTATAAAGGAAAGTGTTTAATAGGGGCTGGCTCACAGTTTCAGAGTTTTAGTCTATTATCATCACGGTGGAAAGCATGGCAGAATCCAGGCAAACATGGTGTTGCAGAAGTAGCTGAGAGTTCCACATCAGATCCTCAGGCAGCAGGAAGAGAGGGTGACACTGGGCCTGGCTTGAGTTTCTAAAACCTCAAAGCCCGCCCTTAGTGACACACTTCCTCCAACAAGGTCACACCCACTCCAATAAGGCCACACCTCACAATAGGAGCTGATGGGGCCATTTTCATTCAAACAGCCACACATTGGATAAACCACTAAAGAGACACACTGAGCGCATCAAAAGCTAGTACTACATAGTTATACTTTTTATGGGGAAAAGATAAACATAAAAATCAGAAGAGATGCATACCACAGTGTCTGAGACTCTGTCTCAGAAAGGAGAGAGAGAGAGAGAGAGAAGTGGTCTTGTCTGCTGGGTCCAGGCTCAGGCATGTTTCCTAAATTTAAGGAACAACTTTTGTACTTCTAGCTAGCATTCTGGTGATACAGGAGACAAAATTATTCAGGTTCTCTCTCTATGGAATTTGAAAATAAGTTCAATACAGACCAGTTACAGAATGCTTGTCAGCCCACGATTCTATTCTGACTAAACTGACCGAAAATGCTGGGGGGGTGGGGGGGGAGCGAACCTCTGTCCCTTCCCTCCTCACTCCTGGCCCATTTAATCAAGCAGGTAAGGCACACCTACACAACAGACTAAATCTTTCTCGAATTCTTAAGAACTAGAATCCCCAAAGGAAGGAAAAGTGTATGTCCTGGAGACTTGTTGCCGTTTATTCCAGTGTCTGGGCAAAAGTTTGATTATGATTGCTTTGCTCATTTCAAAATGTCAGTGCTCTCTGAAGCTGCTTTCTTCCCCACTTACCTTAATTGTTCGTGCAGGCAGAGATGAAAACTGAAAACCCAGCAGGCCTAGGAAATCTATTTGGTAGTTGATTCAGTAAACCTTCACAGTGTTGTTGTCTGTTAAACTGACCTAGTATTCACTAAGTTTGGCTGTGTTCCCACATTTACAGGGACACAGTGAAAAGAGGCAAATGGGCTAAAAAGAAAAAGCTAATAAAAATATTAAATACGGTCCTGACTGTCACATCTTTTTTTGTTTGTTTTTCGAGGCAGAGTTTCTCTGTGTAGCCCTGGCTGTCCTGGAACTCACTCTGTAGACCAGGCTGGCCTCGAACTCAGAAATCCACCTGCCTCTGCCTCCCGAGTGCTGGGATTAAAGGTGTGCACCACCACTGCCCGGCTATGACTGATACATCTTAAGGACTGTAGGGCAACATGCCCCAGATGCACACGAATGTTGCATTTACTGCTGCATGTTCACAATAACCAAGAGAGGAAGCCAGCTTAGAGGTCCATCAGCAGGTGATCTGTCCATCAGCAGGTGATCTGTCCATCAG